>VZUI01094943.1:0-98150 GCA_013401135.1 Cettia cetti
GGCAGAGCCAGCAGCTATCCAGCAGTGGGCTGATCCCAAGGGATAATCTCTGAGGGCCAAGGGGTTTTCCTGGGCAGAGCCAGCAGCTATCCAGCAGTGGGCTGATCCCAAGGGATAATCTCTGAGGGCCAAGGGGTTTTCCTGGGCAGAGCCAGCAGCTATCCAGCAGTGGGCTGATCCCAAGGGATAATCTCTGAGGGCCAAGGGGTTTTCCTGGGCAGCCCTGGCAGGACACAGCCAGCACTGCTGCCCCTGGAGCTGGCCCCACATCTGGATTTGGCCCCACATCTGGAGCTAAAGAGGCTGCTCCAGAGTGGGGTGTTTCACTCTGGGCATGATCCCGGTGAGAACCAGGGATGTGGAGCCCTGGAAAAAGGAAAAATCATCCCTGTGAACCCCTCGGCTGCTCCGAGCTCCAGCCACACCAACTGGATGTCAAACAGCAGCTTTTCAGTAGACACATTTGGGTTTTTTGGGGTTTTTTTTCCCCTGTGGGATTGAGAGTGATAAAAGCTATTCATGGCAAGCACTTGAGGAACAATGTGGCTCCGGATGGGAGCGGGCTCTGGGTGCAGCTGCAGCTGCAGGGCCATCACACACAGCGCTCACAAAAGGCTCCATCTCCCCTCCTCAGTGGGGTATTTCCCAGGATTTGGTCCTGCCTGGTGCTGCTGGCTGACCCGGGCACGGGTCTGATGTTTAAACAGATTTATTCCTCAGAAAACTGTGGTGGATAATGAATTCAATTGCATGAACACAGCAATAACACAGCCACAGGTTTCCTGCCTCCTGTCCCTTCATGTTCCAGGTTGGACTAAATCACCCAAAATCTTCCATACCAGCACCACCAGTCCTAATTTCTGTCCAGCACACCATTACTGTCAGTCAAACAGGGATTTTAACTTTGTCTTTATTCTCACCAACAAAAAACAGCAGAAACACCATTTCCCCCCCCCCCCCCCCCCCCCCCCCCCGCCCCTCAAAGGGATTCAATTCCACTTTAAATATTTAATCCTAATTTTCTACAAGTGCAAGAGGAAGTTTGAGCAGCCAAGAGACGTTATCCTTCCAGGGAATGAAAGGATGGGGTGCTTTGGTGAAAATCTGTGGAAAATCTCTGGTGTTTATCAAGAGGATAAAACCCCTGGTGATCAATACCAGCTAAAGGGCCCACACCAGCACAGCCACACTTTGTGGTGACAGTCACCACCCCCACAACGCTGACCTTTCACAGAATGAGGTTTCAACCACGGGTCCAAATTACAGACATTTATTACTGGAGATAAAGGAGCGAATCCATTCCTGGGGGCAATAATGGACAGTTTATCTTTCATGCACACGAGTCTCTGCAAGGGAATCCAGCAAATCCTTCCCCAGTGGCTTCCAGGGGCTGCTGGGGCAGGGCAGAGCACGGGAAGCTGGATGAGGGACCCACTGCTGGCATCTGTGCCCTCCGAGGGCTTTTCTTGCCAACAAATGTGGAATTCTTTGATTCTCCTTCAGCTGCTGGCTTTCCTCTGCCCTTCCCACACCACACCCCAAAGCACACTGTTGGGCTCTGTGTTTAAAGGGTGTTTTGCTGCTGAAAGGGGGCAATAAAAGCGCTCCTTCCTCAGAAAATTCTACTCTTACGTGACTTAATTTCACTCTGGGACATGACAAAGTGCAGATGAGGGGTTTGAGTGAGGGGTTGTACCCCGTGCTAGCCTGAGTGATCATTCCCCTGAGTTAACTACAGTCCTCTGGGGTGTTCTCAGGGAGGGATTTTGGCACAGGGGGTGCAAAGTGACTCCTCCTGATCTTCCACGTGGCACCCCCATCACTGGAAGTGCTCCAGGCCAGGCTGGACAGGGCTTGGAGCACCCTGGGGCAGTGGAAGGTGTGAAACAAGATGGACTTCAAGGTCTTTTCCAACCCAAACCATTCCTGTAGTTTCTAAAATGGTGATATCAATAAATTAATAATTAGATGAGTACACAGATGCCAAGGATTGAGCACCAGCCATTGCCAGAGATACACAGAGGATAAAATATGCTGTTTACTGGCTGAAATAGCAATCAGGCTGATTTAGGTTATCAGCTCTCTCATAGCACAAGACAAAATTAAAATGAGCTACTGTGAAGTTAATTTGAGATGTTTGTGTTTTTTTCACTGCACTTCATGCACCAAGAGGAGAAAAATTGGTGGAACAGTTTTCATAAGCAAGTTGAAATCACTGGTGTTCAGGAGATGACAGGGAGACCTCTGTGTGGAAAAGGATCTGGTAAATCATTCCTGTCTTCCCTTGCAGAAGTCTGTGTTGTATTTGGAGTGTATTATGCCTGTTTATGTTCTAATGACTGGGAATGGCATAAAAGTGAATTCATCTTTTTTTTTTTTAACAAATAAAGTGCTAAAGGCTCAGTTGAGGCTGAGAAGCTGGGAGATTTCATCCAGGATTAGTGCACTGGTAGAAGTTAAATCAATGTTTCTGGGATCTAAGTGTGGCTGATAAGCCCTTGTGCCATTTCACAGTGATGGAATGGTTTGGGTTGGAAGGGAGCTTAAAGACCTCCCCCAATTCCAGCCCTTCACATGGGCAGGGACATCTTCACTATCCCAGGGTGCTCCAAACACCATCAAGGGGCTCTTCAACATTTCAGGTTGAAGTTGCAAAATGTTTTTAATAGACCAGGTGCAGGGCTGACTTCCCCAAAATGTGAAATTTCATTAAATCAGAAATGTGGGGATCAGCTTTTCAGAACAGCGGTGGCAGGGGCTGGAGGCAGGTTATTCCAGGACATGGATTTCTTTGGACTTCAGAGCTCAATGCTGGAACCAAAAGGAAAGGTATAGATTTAGTATCAGGGATAAATAAATAATAATTAAAAAATAACATAAAATGTCCCTCATTTAATAGAACCATTAAGGTCTGAACAGACCAAGATCCAACCTTTCCTCACACAATTTTTGCCCAACAGTTGAAACTGCAAATTGATGGAACAAGCACCCCAATTTCCAAGGGAATGTTCCACTTAATTGTTTTATCCAGTACATTTCCATCCAGGAAAATGCACATCAGCCAAGCTTTTCTTTTATGCAGGAAACACAACCAAGTTCTGACCTCGCTGACTTTTAGGGGGTTTGATCACTGGCACTAAATGCTTAACAAGCAGAGATTTGATTGCGTGGCTCAAAGCCTGCATAGTTTATTTGGAATAGTCTGATAAAATCCCTTGCATGGGTGGAAGATGCACAAAGGTTTGGAGAGTGGAGAGGACTCTCCCTAGAAAGATTTAAATGATGGCTGTGTCATGGGAAGAGAGATGGGATTAAACTGCAGGGAACTGGTTGGACAGGAGCTGAATCGAATGGGCTAAACACTCTCCTTTTAAGGAGGACATGGAAACCAGATTCTGAAATAAAAGCGGGTTCTAAAGCAGTGTAAAAGTGCATTCTAAAAATACTCTTGGTGACAGGGTTTAGTGGGGTGGTGGTGTTTGGGCAAAGGTTGGATTTGGTGACCTCAGAGGTGTTTTCCAGCCTCAATGGTCCTGAAATTCTGTGAAAAACATGGAAGTATCTGACTCCAGTGAAGCTGTTCTTTATCAAGTTTGTCATCTATTGATATAAACATCTCCAAACAGGACAAGGAGCATCCAGAGCAAACCCCCTGTAGGTTTCCCCAACGTTTTGGGAAGATTCTGAGCAAATAAAACCCTTCCTGAGCTGAGCTTTGCCTCTCACTGAGCTGCCTCCTTTGCAAGGTTTATCCTTTTATGCACCCCAGAAATATATAAAGTATTAAAACACAAAGCCAGGCTGAGCCTGGGGTACAGCCCCTCTTTTTACAGTCCTACAAGGCAACAGCAACACAAAACCATCCTGTGAGACACCAAAACCAACCTGCATTAGTTAATTTTCATTAGTTTTCATTCAACTCCATTACAGTCATAAGCAATGGTCTGTTTTAAGAGAGTGGAGTTTTAATTAAGCTGATCTTTGAGGAGGAAGTTGATGGGATTACATAAAGAGAGCTCTTTTTCAGCGTAATGAAAGTTGGTATAACTTTACCAAATTCAATTATTTCTTCCCAACGCAGCATGAAAAATATTTGGGAAACGACTGAAACAATTCTTAGAGCAAATTATAGCCCTGTCAGAGAACGAGAAATCAGGGTGTCAAAACACGAGGATATTTCTGTACAAAGCATCCAGCAAGTGACTTCACACAGACAATCCCTGTCTGAATATTATATTCCTCATTAATTCTATCTGCAGCTGGAAAGAGGAATATTTTCTCTTTGCCATTGGAAATTAGAAAAAAGAAAAAATAATAATAACCTGAATGAAAAACGTCCTCAAAATAATCCAAAGAAGGGTGCAGGAAAATGTTATGTTTTAATTCATCTAAGCTCACTCGGTGCTGTAAAAACCTAGGTGCAGCTTTACAGCTTCTGTGAGCCCCAAATAACTACATTTTCTGCAGTAAAACCAGATCTATAAAATTCCACTCACTCTTCTGGTGTATACATTTTTAATGAGTGGATTTTATATACTGGTTCCCTAAAAGAAGGGCTGATAGTGCAGCCACTGCCAGGGCACAGACACTGCACTGCTCATACCCTCAATTCCAGGCTGTGATGAGGGCAGAGATGCTCAGAGATCATCCTGGGAGGCCCTGGGGAGCCTGGCTGGAAAAAGAGCATGGAAAAATCCATGGAATTCCCTCTGCCATGGAGCTGATCCCACGACATGAACACCTGGCTGGAAGGGAAGGAACCGGAGGGATCAGGAGGGGGCAGCAGCACTTGAAGGGGTTTTGTATCATTTTTCTAAAACCATTATCACAAAATCCCAGACTGGTTTGGGTTGGGAGGGACCTTAAATCCCCCCCAGTGCCACCCCTGCCATGGCAGGGACACCTCCTACTGTCCCAGGCTGCTCCAGCCTGGCCTGGGGCACTGCCAGGATCCAGGGACAGCCACAGCTGCTCTGGAATTCCATCCCAGGGCCTCATCACCCTCTTGGGGAACCATTTCCTCCCAATATCCCTCCTCAACCTACTCTCTCTCAGTTCAAAGCCATTCTCCTTGTCCTGTCCCTAGAGTTCCTGAAGAAATATCCATATTTCCCCTTTCCTTCTTTTAGATCAAGACAGATTTTTTTAGAAGTTACACCCAGCATTTTCTTGCAGGGCTGAAATGTACTGAGCAGTGAGACACAAGTCTTTAAAGGATGCAAAAATCATAGAGAAAATTGAACATATTTGCTGGTTTTAATCCACTTTTTATCTGTCTCTGTGAGAACTGTGCCTGTGATGCAGCATTTATGGATTTTAATTCTTAATGCCTTTCCATGAACTACAATACTTGGACATTTACCTGGTCAAGTGGAGCTACAGAATCCAAAAATCACTGAGCTTGGAAAAGCCCTCTGAGATCACAGAGTCCAACCTGTGACCCCGAGCACTGAGTGCCACCTCCAGGTGACACCTCAGGGATGGGCACTCCAGACCTCCCTGGGCAGCTCCAACTCCTCACCACCCTTTCCATGCAGAAGTTCCTGCTGATTCCACCCTGAGCCTCCCCTGGCCCACCTGAGGCTGTTCCCTCTCACCCTGTCCCCTCTGGAGAGCCTGCAAGTGTCAGATCAAAGGAAACCACCCTTGAAAGGATTAATTTGTTTGTAGCTCCACCAATTTTCTGTGAAAGGAGAGGGTTTGTGCATTTTCCTGTTGCAGTCTGGGTTCCTGAGCCCTCCCTCTCAGAGCTGAGTGGCTGCTGACACCCAGCAGGTGACATCTGGTGCCCTGCACTTGCAGGCAGTGATGCCTTTGTGGTCTCCTCCTCCCCAGGGCACAGATGCTGGGGAGGAGGATCCAGTGACCATTTAGCACAACTGGGAGGGGCAGGAATGGAAGGACACTGCAATTCCCTGGCTCCCTGCTCCAAGTGTTCTCTCCCTTGAGGAAAATCAATGCAAAATGTCAGGCACTTATCAGATATTTCACATCCAGGAAGGTACGAGCACGAACACAACCCTGGGAATCTGGAAATGCACAGCTGGTGTTTTCTCAGATGGCTTTTTTCTTTAAAAAATAAATTTAAAAAAGAAAAAAGACAGCAAAAGGAACACAGGCATAAAACTCAAAGCAAAACCTCACATCTCACACAAAAACCCTGAAGAAACAAAGAGATGAGCAAGCTGCCCACATTTTATGAGTAGGAGATCAGGGCTGGATTAGCCACAAAGCCATTAGAAAGTCTCACTAAGGTCACTGTGATTGTCTGGAGAGCAAAGGTTGTTCAACAGTGATTGTGCTTCAAAACACAAACCACATCCAATAACACCACCAGCTGTAGCAAAAATAGCTCCAGTAAAACCCTTCATGCTTCTTTTATTTTTTTGCTTTCACTTTTTAAATTTCCTTGTCCAATCATTTGCAGTCGGGGCTGTCCTGGTGTTAAAGAGCTCCCAGTTCCATTAGGGATAAAGCTGCAGCTATTGATCAGAGCATTTCCCACCCCAAGAACCAGGACCCGGATTTGGAACCCGTTTTTGTGTGGCAGCAGAGCAGCTGGAAGCAGAGCTGCTCCTCTCAGAGCATCACTGCTGCCTCCAGAGGTCACCTTTGCTGGGGGGATCATTAATAAGCTGCACATTTTGCAAGGATTAACACCCACTAAACCTTGGCGTTTATTCCAGAGACGGAGATCAATGGGGCACTTTAGCACAGGACTAACAACATCCCTGAGCTGCTGCTTTCCCTCTTTAATCATCTTTGGTGGGGGGTACAGAGGCAGCAGTTCAGAGGGTTTGTTTTCTGGTTTGTTTGTGGAGCTGGGAACTAATTAATCCCCTTGTTATCAAAGCAGACTGGGGCTGTCCCTGACGCTGAAATGGAGCCCTGAACAAACCGCATGGAGACAAAGCCTGAAGTTCAGGCAGAGGAAAGAGCTTTGTGGAATACAAACAAGGGGTGAAGTCGCCTGATTCTGGTTCTTTGATGGACCTAGTGTGAAAAAGACCAATAAGCTTTATACTTTGAACTGTGTCTTTTTTACACTCAGCAGAAAATCTGTTTGAACAGTTACCTGTCAAACCTGCAGATCTCTTTTTTTCAGTGTCATGTCTCCATCACCTGTGTGTGTCCCAGGTAAAATAAAATCCACAGAAACTACAGAAGAAACAGCTATTCTCTATGAAAGTGCATTTCCTATAATTGACATTATTTTTTCTGTATTAATATTCTTCAGTATAACTCACAGTGCTAACACACACGGAGAAGGCATTTACTCCTCTCTCCAGCTGCAGGGTAAGAGCATAATAAAGATTTTTAAAAAAATTTAAAAAATATTTGCAAAAAAAGGTAAAACTTGTGAACATTGCTTCCAGAGCAAATTCCTTTCCTTTTTCTGGAAGGCTGCATTTTGGAAAAAGATCCAAAAGGAAGATCCTTTACCTGGAACTTCATTGCTGGGGTGGTTGTACCACCTCCCTTCCTCGTGGGGGACACTTGCCCAGAAGCCATCAAGAATTCAGGCTGGTTTGGTTTTCTTGGTTTCTCTGCTCCAGCAGCAAACTTTTTGGGGAATTCAGAGTGCAATAACCCATTCTTGTGGGATTTTAATACCTCTTTTATGCAAGAGCAGATCATTCCCCAGTGTTCAACTACCCAGCCTGTCCAGCAGCTCCATTTACTTCATGATACATTTTAATTCTTGAAATGCAAGTGAATTATGATGGATTTTTGCTCTCGGGTTTCCAATATCTGTCTCTGACAAGGCTTCAAGGAATATTCGCAAGACAAAGGTGGTGCAACTCCATGAATCTGAAATTACATCACCTCTGTATTGAAAAACAATCTCAAGGTTACACTCATGAAAAATTACATTGAAATTTGCTTCAGAAAGTGTCTAACAGGACTGAGGGGAAACAAAGCCAATAATTTGGGAACTGTGTACTGAATTAGCACTTTAAAGGTAATTAATTCAATCTTACTTGAGCAGTGCCCTGGATTCATAACGATGAGCAATCTGGGATAGGTGAAGGTGTTCCTGCCCATGGCAGGGGATTGAAATGAAATGATCTTTTAATCCCTTCCAACCCAAACCCTTCTGTGATTTCGAGAATTTTAGAGTAACCAAAACCCCCTGCATGGAGCCAACACCAAACTGCAATTTAGGTGGGTCAATGGATGAATATCAGAGCAGAAGGTGGCACTGACTGAGCAAAGCCCCTCATGGGATGGGATCATATTCCTTTGTTAAAAAAAACCCAAACAAACCTCATCTCAGCCTTTAAATTTTGTCTTTGTGGTCGCAGGGATTTGCCCTTGAGCAAGTTGATGCTTGTGCACAGCTGAGTTTAGATCATGTTGGTCCTTGATCTAATTCAGATAAAAAGTTGATAAAGACACCCTGGGTTTATCTCCTCTGCCTAAAGGAGAGATGGAAGAGCTGACAGAGCCAGAGGCAGCTGGAGAGCTCCTGAGGGCACACTGACAAAACCCCACGTGGATCACCCCAAGGCATCTCCAATTTCACCCAGCAAACAGAGGAGAAGGTGCCTTCCAGCCCGAGTTTTTGCAAGAGACACCTTGGCTCAACTTCTAATTCCCTCCTGTCTCCAGCCTGTGCTCCTGATGCTCTCCTGTCTGCTTTATAGACCAGATCCTATCTCCCAGGTATTTTTAGCCTACGACAGTGTCCTGAAAGCCACACAAGGACGTGGTGCACTTCATCCTGGACAGGGAAGCTTCTGTCACTCCAGAGCCAGCTTCTGAGGTGACTGGTGGTGACTGGAGGCCCGTCCCAGGCTGCTGGGGCTGCCCCAGTTTGCAGGAGCTCTCTGTGCTCTGACACTGTCACAACTCCAAGAGGAGCAGCACTTCCTTAACAGTGGAAAAGTTTTGTTTAAGGGGTGTCTGAAACCCTGGAAACACAACAGAGGTTGAATTATTATTTTTTTTAATCATCAGTGTTAGCTTTGCTTTTGTTTCTTATGTTTTTTTTAATGTCTTTTTTTTTTCTGATAGAATATCACAGTTCTTCAATAGCAAAATATTTGACAAAGGAATGTTGATCTCAATAAATCTTTGTTTTGACAAAGCCACAACATTTGGGTAACATGCAAATGTTTTATCCTGACCTCTAGGAAAAGACTGTCTTAATATTCAAATTTATTGTCACTTTCTCTGTCATTTCTCAAAGATATGGATGGAATCTTTAATAGGGTATAAGATAGTTCAGAAAAATCTAAATTAGACATTTACAAGTTCTAATAAAAAAGAAAATTCAGATGTTCAGAAGTTCAAAATTCAGCCGCTGAAGTGTTACAATCTTTGTTAAATGGAAAAAAAAATGAGACCATAGAAAGGTTTGGGTTGGGAGGGGCCTTAAATCCCACCCAGAGCCACCCCTGCCATGGCAGGGACACCTCCCACTGTCCCAGGCTGCTCCAGCCCCAGTGTCCAGCCTGGCCTTGGGCACTGCCAGGGATCCAGGGCAGCTTCTCCTCTCCAGGTGAGCACCCCCAGCTCTCCCAGCCTGGCTCCACAGAAATCTTGAAGTGGACAATTAACCTTTTGAAAAGACATTTAGGAATTTTTTTTTTTACATTCTCAGTTGGAAATTGGAAAGTTTTAACAGCATTAATTTCCTCAGCAAGCGAAAAATTCTGTTCCCAGTCTTGTTAGACAAGAAATGCATAAGGAAATTCTTTTATTTTGACATGGAAAAAGGCGAAATTTTTAATAAACTTTTAAAATTGGCTGCAAGAAGCTTGGTTAATCTGTTGCAAGCAACTTTTCGTCTATTTACTCTTGGTACCACTTAGAAAAAACCCCATAATTATTTTTTTAAAAAAAATTAATGAGGAAATACCTAAAATTCAATTTTAAATTTTGTTCCTAATTAAAAATGGAGCTGCTAATTACAATGCCTATCTCCTTCAGAAGGTGCTGCGAGGCTTAATTAATTGTCGGCGAAGCTCATTTGAGGAGCTCACAGGATGGAAGTGCAAAATTGTTTATGTTAATCAGAAGAGCCCTGAATGGGGCTGGCAGGGGCTGCTGGGCACCTGTGGGCACATCCCAGGAGCTGGCACTTCCCAGGAGTTGGCACTTCCCAGGAGTTGGCACTTCCCAGGAATTGGCACTTCCCAGGAGCTGGCACTTCCCAGGAGCTGGCCCATCCCATCCCAGGAGCTGGCCCATCACATCCCAGGAGCTGGCCCATCCCATCCCAGGAGCTGGCCCGTCCCATCCCAGGAGCTGGCCCGTCCCATCCCAGGAGCTGGCCCATCCCATCCCAGGAGCTGGCCCATCCCATCCCAGGAGCTGGCACGTCCCATCCCAGGAGCTGGCCCATCCCATCCCAGGAGCTGGCCCATCCCATCCCAGGAGCTGGCACGTCCTGCTGTCCCCACTTCCCAAGGCAGGAGCAGGCCAGGACAGCTGAGGTGCTTCCAACGTCACCAGAGGAGACTCCAGGAGAGCTGGGGAGGGACTGGGGGTGGAGGGACAGGGAATGGCTTTGAAGTGGCAGAGGGCAGGGATGGGTGGGATACTGAGAGAGAATTCCTGGCTGGGCTGGAATTCCCAGAGCAGCTGTGGCTGCCCCTGGATCCCTGGCAGTGCCCAAGGCCAGGTTGGACACTGGAGCTTGGAGCAGCCTGGGACAGTGGGGGTGTCCCTGCCATGGCAGGGGTGGCTCTGGGTGGGATTTAAGGTCCCTCCCAACCCAAACCACTCTGGGATTCAGTGATGGATTCAAGTAACTTTTCTCTCTAAGGGAAGGACTCTCCCTGGCCTGGCTCTGCCTCTTCTCTGCTGATGCAGCCCCAAGAGGGAAAATGGAAATCCAAGGAGGTTTGAAGTTCAGCCAGAATTTGTCTCTGCTACTTTAGACAAGCCAGTGAGCCCTCCATTTTTTAAGGAAATGTGTTGAATACGTGACACACGAGGGGCAGCTGAGTGTTGGAAGGGGTCCCTCAGTGCTGGGATGAGGCTGCAGTGACAGCACCCACCCCACGAGCAGAACCTTACTGAGCTCAGGACATGACTGTGTGGGGACCAGGGCTAAACAAAACTCTTCCCACTCCTGTTCTAAACCTAAGCCCATGAAGTGACCCAGTTTTTGAGGAGAGAGGTTTGTGATTACCTGACAGGAGCTCATATTTGTACGAGAGGAACAGCAAGAGCACATTTAATCTTTCATGCTCCGCTCTGACAGCTGCGCTTTCGCTCGCTCAGCTTTCTTGAAGGATGAGCCAGGCAGAGCTGATTTTTATACATCCCAAATTTCCAGACAGGGACATGCACAGGCTGTAGGAGCTGTTTATCTGATTGAGGCACTAATTGTGTGGCTCCTGGCTGGAGCAGCGCGGGGAAGGCAGCGCATTTCACGCTCAGCACCGGGGAAGAGACACGCAATGCTCAGCGGATAAAAGGCTCGTGGTCCCAGCTGGGAAAACAGTTCCATTATCTCCCAGCTGCACAGACCTTCCACACGGCTCCGTTCTGCCTCGCTGAACGCTCTGCCTGGCTGAGAGCTCCAGACAGTCCTGCAGGAAATTGTAGAGAGCCTGAGACATCTCCCTGCTCGGAGCTGTAAGTACAGAGCTGGCTGCTGCAGTGTGGATGGGGAGCTGCCTTTGCCGGGCTTTTTATCCTTCTGGCTCGTTTTCATTTGCATAAGGGGGAGAGAAGGGGGGAAAAAATTCTGCTGCTTTGTTTCTTCTGAGTGTCTGGAAATGGCTGATGCTCCAAAGGTGTGCGTTCTGGGCAGGAGAAGGACGTGTAGGATGGATTTGTATGCGTGTGAGGGCTGAGGCGAGCGGAGCCCAGACTGTGCTGGCCACGGGCACCACAGGTACATGACTGAGGCTCTCACGGCTCCGTGCTGCAGTGGAACGGGCAGCACAGAGCATGACAGTGCTAATTCTGGCACTTTCAGATGACTTTCTGCAGCATATTAAGAGCTGAAGTGGGTAAGGAGAGCCCAACCTCATTTCTGGCGGCTGAAGGTGGGGAAGCAATAAATATAAATCTGCAGGGGAATGTAGGTAAGTCCTAAAAAGAAAGGATTTTTTTTCCCTGTTGCTCATTTGAATCATCAGAGGGAAATACAAAGCAAGTTCCCAGCCTGTACTGAACTTTGGGTCTGCATCCAAAGACCTGCAGGAGGCTTCACTTGGATGATGTTATTTATTTACACTGCATGACACAGCTTCAGAGGATAGGATTCTTTACCAAAACTTTGGGAAGTCTGTGCTCCCAGAAGCAAGTGCCTGCCTAGAGCTTTCTGCTGAATCAGATATTCCCGTGGTGCTTTTGGGGTGAACCCTTGGACTCAGGGAGTTGTTGTGTGTGGAAAGGGGCTCCTCCAGCAGCTTTAGCACCAGCAGGATGCTCCAAGCTGACAATTTCCTGCAGCACTGATGGGGCTGAATGATCAAGCAAGATGCAAACACTCTGTAAATAACAGTTACTTGTCCTTCTATCAGCACTGCAACCCTTTGCAGATAAATATTGTGAGTTCGTACCCAAATCCTCAGAAGTGGCATTTCCACCTCCCCTTTTATTGTTTCTCCCCCAAAAGAGAGCAGACCTGTGACTTCCACACAAAGTTCTGAAAGTTCAGAGAGTTTTTCTGTGTGTGCCACTAAAGTGTTTGTAATTCCAGGCACCACATCCCCACAAATAACCCACCTCCACCAGCCAGCTCTGCCTGTGGTGCTCCAGAGGCACCGTGTCAGTGTTTCACATTCCAGAAGTCTCTGCTTCACGGGTTTTATGACACTAAAAAGTCCCAAATCAGTACCTCTATGAAGTTAGCAACAACCATAGATCACATTTTATTGTGCAAAAAAAGAAAAATAAAACCCCCCAATGTTTGCAGCCGTGGGTTTCAGGTGCTGGTGAGACACTGGTGGCCATGGATTACAAGTTTTACCTTCCATGCTGAGGATAAAATTATAAATAAACCATAACAACTTAAGTGCTTTAAATCAAGCAGGAGCCATGTCTCTTTCTCTTTGCTTCCAGCTTTATGGCCACTATTAAAAAGGTTTGTGGTGCATAATAAGCTACCCTAAAACTAATTTCTTGCCATTGAAGCAAGTATTTCCCTCACAGAACAAGGTGTCAGTGTGCCCAAGGGGCCTTAAAACACAAAGCTGGGTGGCTCAAAGCACTATTTGTGTTTGAGATGAGAATTCTCATTAGAAGATACTTTGTGATATGTGGGAGTAGAACAGCTCCATGAAAGAAAGAATACAAATTTGTATTTCCCCCCCAAAACTATGTTAGCTGCATGTTACTGCAATCTTCCTTCTGTTAAAAGCAGAGTTTACTGCAGAGGATTGCCACAGGTTGGCCTCTGCTCCCCCTCCTCAGGCACAAAGAGACACAAAAACCATCCTAAAGGCGTCCTGCTTGTCCCCAGCCTCTCACCCTGTCTCTGGAGCAGGGGAGGCTCTTGCAGAGGAGGAAAACCAGCAAAGTCTGGCCCAAAAAGTAATTTATCCCTTCTCCCCAAAGGCTGCACTCAGAGCTGGTCATGACTCTGTGCTTGGATGAGTTTGTAGGCTGGTGTGTGCAGGAGGGAATCTCTTCCAGAAGTGGAAACACAAAGAAATCCAGGCACAGTTTCACAGCTACAACCCCCTGCGTGGTAAAAACCATCCCTGGGGACACAAAAAACCCCAGACACAGCAGAATTTGGGTGATATGGGGACTTTATTTGCATCCAAAACCGATCAGGCTCCACAAATCTCTTATTTACACAAAGGCTTTCCACAAGTGCAGAGTATGCAAGGAAAAATGCACACCTTAAAAAGAGAACAAAGCACCTTCAAGTGCCCTCATCACAGTAGACAAGAAAAGCCCAAATCAAAATAGATCAGGGCTCTGTACTTAACATTTCTCCATCTTTTGGGGGATAAAACCACACAGAGGTGTGAGACAGAGCACCAGAGGAATGGAAACCCTACCTGGAGCTGGGAAAGTGCTAAACACACCAGGCCAGCTTGGAGAAAAGAGCCAGCAAGATATTTTTGCACAAAAAAACCCTCGTGGGGACTTGGACTCATCATTTTCAGAGGCTGGAGGAGAAGCAGTGAGGAAAAGCTGGAAATTTTCCATGCCTCTCTGCTCTCAGCTCTGTCTCCTCTCCTCCAAGAAGCTCCAGTGGCTTTTCCTGGTGGATGAGGAGCAGCTGGCCAGCACTTCCTGCTGCTTTTACTCCTGAGGGCACGGGGGCTTCTTGTCACATTTTTTTGGGACTGTAAAAATGATTGATGTGCTTTATTGCGGCCTGCCAGGAGAGCTGCAGAGGGACTGGGGACAAGGGATGGAGGGACAGACACAGGGAATGGCTCCCCACTGTCCCAGGGCAGGGATGGATGGGATTTTGGGGCAGGAATTGTTCCCTGGGAGGGTGGGGAGGGGCTGGGATGGAATTCCCAGAGCAGCTGTGGCTGCCCCTGGATCCTGGCAGTGCCCAGGGCGGGTTGGACACTGGGGCTGGAGCAGCCTGGGACAGTGGGAGGTGTCCCTGCCCAGGGGATGAGTTGAGCTTTAAGGTCCCTTCCAACCCAAGAAATTTTACTGTCCTACCATCTCTATTTATTTATTTTTGGAGGTCTTTGTGTTCTTCCTGCAAGAGTTAAACCCCCAGAGCCCACAGTGCTCAGGGGAACCACTGGGAGAGGGACGGGGAGGAAGGAGCTGGGGAGAGGAGAAATTTCCCTCCCTTAGACCCTGGGATGTATTTTTAGCCTGTAAAGACCAGAAGGAATGGACCAAGTGAGTCAGAAAGGCAGTTTGTTTTATTAAAATTCCTGACAGCATCTGCTGCAAAGCTCTTGTTGAAAGAGATGGAAAACATCAGAAAGATGACAGAAGCCGTGTTCTGTCCTTGCTCTTTACACAACATAATAATATGGAAAAGAGTGTAATTGGTTTCCCAATAACTGGTTTTATTGGCTGGATCCAAACATAAGTGACCCAGGTGCACAAAACCCCCCCCCAGGGTTCTGATCCCAGCTCCCACCAGAGCAGCTCAAACAAATAAAAACATTCTGCCTACTTTTCCTACAATAAATCCTTACTTCTCTTCAGGACACCCTGATGTGATCACCAATAACATTTTCTTTTTTTAATAAGATTCTTCAGAAAAATAATGCTTTATATTTGGTAATGAATTCAGCTCTCCCATGGCTGCAACCAAAGCATGAGGATCCCAAATCCCTCCTTGTGGTGATGCCTGCAAGGAATCTTTTATTAAAATTCTCTTATTAAACTTATCTCTTATTAAATGAGGGAAGACTGGCTGGAAAACAAGGATCCTCTGCTGTAAAAAGTAGTGTAAACATCAAATGTGTACCTGAGACCAGCACCTGACTTTAATTCCCATCCCTGGGAATGTGGAACCTGGCTGGGATGAGGTTCTGCACCGAGTTTCTCACTGGAATGAATGAATTTTCAGACTTTTAGTGATTATTTCTGCTTCAAACACAGCTTTTCCTCGTGTGTGTGTGCATTTGAGGTTTCACCACGTGCTTTTGGCACTTCAGCAGTGCAAATCCATTTCTCCCAGACATTCCCTCAGCCAGTTTGGTGTGTGCAGAGCACGAGTGGTGCCTTTGGTGAGGGGAACGGGGATTAAAAGCACAGAAGTTTCTGCAACTTCATCTCTTCCAGCAGATTCTGATAATCCTACCATGAAATTACAAAACCAGCGGGACCAGAGCAAACCTCCCTGGAAATTGTGCTGCCTCCTCTTGTAAAGGGAGGCAGATAAGGGGTCGATCTTTATCAGCTAAATGAGAGAGCTGTGTCACATGGAGTCCCCACCCCTCAGCCAGGACAGAATCCCGGCTGCTGTGCAGAGCATCCCTGGGGCCCTGCCTTCCCCAGGGCATTGCACCTTCCCAGGAGTTTGTCCTTGAGCCAAGGAGAGAAAAACAAACCCCAAATTCTCCACAGAGCCACACTGGGCACCCACCCCGTGACCTCCAGCAGAGCTGCTGATTGCCCCTCGTGCCTCAGTTTCCCTTCTCTGATCTGTCAGCCAGCAGCCCCTATTCCAGCTGTTCCTGATGCTTTAGAGTGGGATAACCCTGCTGGGGGCTGTTTGACCCGTGGCACTGTCACTTGTCCTGGTACTGCAGCCTCCAGGCTCTCCTCACACCGACACCGTTCTGCCAGTTCCCTTAATTTACCCACTCAGCCCCAAATGGGTTTGTTTTCCTTCAGCTGATAATGGCAGGGAAGCTCTGCAGTCCCCAGCGAGGGAATTTCTCTCCCAGAAATTGTTTTGCCTGCTGGTTGAGCAGGAGCACTTGGGCTGCACAGCGGGTTAGAGGTTTTACCCCTGTTAAAGTCACTTAAACTGCCACCTTTCCCTCAGCACTGATATCATTAGTGGTGACACATTGCTGCAGCCTCTCCACAGAGGTCACCCAGCCCTTTCTGCAGCTATCACACAAAGCTAAAAGCCATAAATATCGTGTTTAACCCTCTCCTTTCCTGTGTTCCTCCAAACCCACTGGAGGTGCAGGCCTAATTTCTTTCCTGAACACACTCTGGCTCCTCTGTTCCACTCAATCCATGAGTTAGGTTTGTATTTTCAGTCCTGGCTCAATTTGCCCACCCCAAAATCTAAATAAATACCAATATTTGGTATAAATGCAGCCTGGGCAGCTGCATTCCCATCTGTCTGTGGGGGCAGAGCCACAGGGGAAAGACTTGTCAGAGGGATCTTCTACTGACAAGGAAAATCTTTGTTTCCTACATCATTGAAACAGGAGCAGTTACTCATGAATTCCTTTGCAAAAGCCTGGGCTAGTGAAAAGTGTCCCTGGGGGTTGGGACAAGATAATTTTTGTGGTCTTTTCCAATCTAAAACCTTCTGTGATCCTCTGAAGAACTTCACATAAAAATAAACAAACCGACTCCTTTTTTTTAAAAGGAGGGAATTCTTGTAGAGCTGAATGTACTCTAAATATTTGTGGTTGCTGTTTGATTTCCAAGCAGCTTTTGAGCAGGATAAAGTCAGGCTGGTACCTGTGCCAGCATTCCCAGGAAAAGCACCAGTCCCAGGCTGGAGGCGTGAGGTGTGGTGAGGAAGGTGAGGAGGTGCAGCCCCAGCCCCAGGGGTGTCCAAGGAAGGGCTGGAGGTGCCATTCAGTGCTCTGGGCTGGGGACAAGGTGGGGACTGGGCACAGCTTGGAACTGATGGGCTCAGAGGGCTTTTCCAAGCTCCTGGATCCTGGATTCTATGAAATTCCCCTTGCTCAGGTGGGGCTCCCTGAAACGGAGCCCAGGACGTGTCCTCAGCCCACTCCTGCTCAGGCCTGGCTGCTCCCTGTGCCTGAACACAGAGCTGCAGGTTTGATGCACCATTTGGCCACTTTCCCATCTTTTTTCCTGCCTGTGAACAGGATCATGCCTCCCCTGTGCTGCTGCCATGCCCCAAAAGTGTCGCAGTGCTGCAGCTCTGTCCTTGCCGTGGTGCCAGTGCTGCTCCATCCCCCTCTGCTGCCCCTCTCAGGTCTGATCCCACCTGAGCCATCATCTCTCGACTGCCTGAAGCAGAGGAGACTCCTGGCTTATGAACCTGCTCACAGCTGCTGCAGTTCCAGCCAGGAATGAACTGTTCCTAACCCAAATACTCCTCTGGGGACACCGAGCTTGGGGGAAGAGGCATAACTGTGCTGCATCCAGTGCAAGCAGGGATAAGTGAGCCTGGGCACGCTGGATAACTTGGGAAAGCAGCTGGAAAAAATGGGAGGGAAAGGAGAACAGTGGAGAACCCAGCTGAACAATAATGACCACTTTAGATTGCAGCAAATGCAATGTTTCCAAATAAAACACAGACTGCCGAAGCTACAAGGAATGAAAAAGCTGAAAAAGTGAGAGATTTGTCCAAAGGCAGCCCAAAAAACACCTCAAGGAGAAGGGAAACTCCAGTGTGTCAAAACCCCTTCCATAGTGAGAGTGAGGTGAGGCTGTGGTTGGTGCTGGGCACCACAGGGAGCAGCTCCCATGGAATGACTGATATGGCAAATGAAAGAGTGATAAGAATGATAGAGCCAAGTGGGCAAAGCTCAGCGGAAGAAGAGCTGGTGTGGAGTTAAACTTGCAGGAAAAAAAAGATCTTTTCACTTTAATGCAAAAATGCCCACAGGGGTGAGTCAGGATCTACCACTGGATCTTAGAGAAATCTTGATTAGCAAGAGACTTCAGAGGAATTTGGGGATGCTCTGAGGGAAGTTGTGGGGTGTGCTGTTTGGAATTATTCTGTACTTGAGGTGTTTCAGCATTAATTGCACAGCTTTACTCAGAGATTGCTCCTTTTCAGGTTAGTTTTACCCAAGGTGTTGAATAATGGATGATATTAAACTTTGGGTTAGGGATTCAGGGGATTGATTTGGAAGACATAGGTGAGACATCCCCAAAATCAAACTCCTGTCAAAAATTAGCAGAATAAAAGTTACATTTGAAGTGCAAAAACTGAGGGGGGGAAAAAAAAATCACCTTTCTCAGTGATTCAGGCAAAATAAAAATGACTAAGCCTGTCACGATTTTACCTCTTTGTCTGGCTGACTTTCTCAGCAAGACTGATTCCAAATCCAGCTAAGCCCTGAAAGGAATTAGCAGGAAGCTGCTTTGTTGGAGGATGCTGAGGGGGTGGGTTGAGCAGCCAGGGAAGCAGCAGCAATACCCAAAAATAAAGCCCCGGCTCTGAGTAAGCAGGGGGCCCTGTTGGGTTCACTGAAGCATGAGTAAGTCATAAAACCTCTCACTTGAATCCACAGAGGCAAAAGAGATGCTTTGAGAGAATAAAAAGCAGGTGAGGAAGTGTTTGTGAGATCATAACATCAGAGAACAGGGAGTGGGAGGGATCCCAGGGATCATCCAGAGCCACCCATCCATGGCAGGGACACCTCCCACTGTCCCAGGTGCTCCAGCCCCAGTGTCCAGCCTGGCCTGGGGCACTGCCAGGGATCCAGGGGCAGCCACTGCTGCTCTGGGAATTCCAGGGCCTGCCCACCCTCCCAGGGAACAATTCCTGCCCAAAATCCCACCCAGCCCTGTTCTGCTTCAGCTTAAGCCATTCCCTGTGTCCTGTCTTTCCTTGCACAAAGTGCCAGTGACCCTTCCTGTGGCCAGGAGCAGGAGGGCTTCATCCAGAGAAGGGCTCTGGGATGGATTCGAAGCTAGATTCAGAGTTTTATATTTGACTGCGTTTATACAAATGTTTGTGTATGTATATTGAAAGTAGAAGAATTTTATAAAGTGGAAGTTCTGCTGTCGTGCTTGTGCTGTACAGAGACCTGCAATAAAAACTCCTGACCTTAAAGCAAGGAGGTGAGGCACAAATAATCTGTTATTTCTGGTGTTAATTAGCATTATTCCATCCAAAGCCAGCTTGGACACTGGGGCTTGGAGCAGCCTGGGACAGTGCAGGCTGTCCCTGCCATGGCTGGGCTGCAATGAGAGGAACTTGAGGGTCCCTTCCAACCCAAACCATTCCAGGATCCTGGGGCAGTTTGGAGCAGCATCATTTGCACACCTCTTGGCAGGTGAGGCCATTTTCCCCCCGTGATCCATCCATCCATCCATGCTCCAAGCTGCAGCCCTGGTGATGGATGGAGCATGGCAGAAGGTGAGCCACGAGCTGCAAACCTTGCCATTCCTGGTGTCTGATCCCAGCTCAGACTGGCCACCACAGCCTGTGCAATTACCCACTGCAATCATCAGTGCCTGCCTCTGATGAGTTCCAGCCCAGCCTGGGGATGGCTCAGGATAAATGAGCTGGGATGGAAGGTGTGACAGGTAACAGAGCGATTGTAATGGGCTAGGCAGCTGTTAAATGCAAAATAAAAAGAGGCACTAAAATATGTGTAAACACAATGAGAAATAAAGCTAAAATCTGTTTAGGCCTGGCATGAGAGACTGAAAATTAACCTGGCTCTGCATCAATGCAGGAGGGTGCCAGGGGGTCCTCAGGTCACTCCTAGTGCTGCCACACTCACGTTTTGGGCCATTGGAGGGGGTTGTTTCTCCTGCCAGGGTGCAAATTTGGGTCACTCCCCACCTGCTGTGCCCAAACCTGCCTGGGCTGGCCCTGGGTAGCCAACAAAAGGTGCAGGAGATGCCTCAGGGAGGTGTCAGGAGATGCTGCTGCTCCAAGCAGCCCCCAGAGCCTTGGGTTAAACCCTGGCTTTGCTCTGCAGCCCTGCCTAAGCCCACATTTCCACCCCAGGCTGGGCTTGGAACAACCTGGCAGAGGGGGAGGAAGAGCTGAACTCTCCTGAGTGACACCCAGGGAAGGGACAAGGGGATCTCCAGGCTGTCCCCAGGAATTTCCATTCTTCTGAGCTTCTTCTGTTAAAAAAAACCCGGGATGGATGTTTTTGTTTTGCTTTTATTTCAGTGTTTTGGTGGAGCAGTAATGCTTTGGGTAAAATTCAAATCAATGCAAACCTCATAAGCCGATAAAATTTTATAGATGGTTATCCAATATGTAATTTGTTACACAATTTCTCTGTGGCTTCTGTTTATTGAGACATAAAGACTTTGCTTTCTTTAAGGGAGGTTTTATGTGAGGAGGGCATAAGAAGGAATAACCTTTCATACCTATTGTGCCATAAACTAAATTACTCTTAACCCAAACCATTTATCTTGTGGTGGCAGCCTAATGAGGCCAAAGGAAGCAGAAACAAACTGCCTGGAATTTTCTTGAAGGGACAACTTTTATTTCCATCAAGCCTGCAGCTTCCCAGATTGGCCACATGGATGTCACAGTTGATAATGTCAGGAAATATAATAAAAAATAACCCAAGAACATGATGAGGATGTAAAGCTTGGGACTGGGAATGAGAGTAGGAGAGATGTTCAGGTGTATTTGCACACTCTGCTCATTTCCTGGCAGGAATTTCCTGCTGGATGTGAGTGATGGAGGGGAGGGAGGGAAGCCTGAGCAGCAGACTCAGAGATCAGCATGGCTGTGGTGATCTGGATCAGGGGGGCTGGAAAAGCTCTCAGGAAGAAAGATCCCCTCACCCCAGTGAGGAAATCCACTGCAATGCCTGCTGCTCCTGACTAAGATGTTCTTTCTCTAATACAAATTTTCTCTTTGCAATCTCCTTTGGCCTGTACACAACATCATTTTTCCCAGTGCAATTTCAAAGCAAAGGAGCAAAACTTGGGAGCAAACATGACCTTTCTTTTTTATGTTTTATTTCTTTTTTTTTATTATTTTGAGCCAGGCACACAAACATAAAAGGAGCTTTTACTCAGTGAGTCCTGCTTGAGGTATGAGTGCCCTGACCTGGAGATACACACAGAGTAAAAACCTATTTGAAGCTGTCTCATGAGTTAAGTGAAGCTCCAAGCCTTTGGAAAGCTGATCTAAATCTTGCTGAAATCAGTGGGATGTGTTTCCCCTTCCCAGGACTGGCTCAGCCCTTGCCTTATGAGCACCATTAATTCCTGGGTGATTTCCCCTCCACACCATGCAGTTGTGGCTGTGGGATTTGCCTGGGCACAGGGATTGAAAAGCCTGGTGATGAGCTTGCACTCTGATGAGGACTGATTTGCCTATTAAAGAAAGAAAAGCTAAAGGCAGTGGGTCCCTTCAGAGCCCAAACTTGCCATTTCCCTTAAAGGATGCCAGATTTTTGTGAGAGGAGCAGACCAAGAGAGGAATAGAAATAATTTCTGTGTTAGAGCATGGAACTGGAGAAAAAAATGGATTTGTGTCACTGTGAGGTAACAACATTGTTTTATGTGTCAAGGGAAAAAGAGAAATAGTCCATTATTTAGATCAGCACCAGTAAATGGATGTTTTTAAGACTGAAAAGCGGGGCCATCTCCTTCTTATCGCCTCCATTCAATCTCCTAAACTCTTGCTGAACCTGAAAGGGAGCATGGGCTGCGGGAGGGAGGCAGCCAAGGCTGGGAGTGACACACAGTGACACCAGCAGGAGTTATTGGAGGGATTTATGAGCACAATCAGACACGGGCATGACAAGAAGTTGGGGAAGAGCTGCAGTATCCCAGGAAACAATCTGCATTATTGAGAGCAGAACTCAGGGAAGGTGTGATGAGCTTGACAAAGTGCAGGCCCTCCTCCTGGGGATCCTCCTCAAAGTCTCTTCTCAGACCAGGAGCACTCTCAAGCCCATTAGGGACCAAACTTTGTTTTGGAGTTTTACCACCGCAGCTCCAAGGAGTTGTGCAGAAACTCGTGGATGGAGCAGCTTTGCAGGGATGTGAGGCTGCAAATGAGGCTCTTCCAATGCTTTATTCTGAAGTTTTTGGGGTGGATTTGAGAGTCCTGGGGAAGCACCAGGTTGGGGTTTGCCAAGGCTCTGAACTGGTGCCAGTGTTGGTGTGAAACTGGTCAGAACCTCCCTGAAATGGGGCAAAACCAGCACAGCTGCCTGAGAGCTGAAAGAAAGACTTGGAAACTTCATTATTACATGGTTTAGATCCTTGTCCCATGAGGGGAGGGAAAGATGTAACCATGGGGGTTTCACTCTTCAGGTTTGCCAGTCAAACTATTTCAAAGATTTTTTTTTTCCCTTTTAATATCTAGCCCAAACTCAACAAAACACCTAAATCCATCTTTTGCAGTTTATATGAGAGTGATTCTGTAGCAAGGAATGCACCTGGAAATATTTTAATTAGCAAATTCTGCTATGGAGCCATTCCACAAACCTGGTATTAGACAGACCCAGAAGCAGGGAGTTTAAATTCCAAAGAACTCTTAAATTCTTGAACAAATCCTTATTTTTCTCTGGAATATTAGCAGTGTTAAATCACCAGCCTCCAGTTTTGAAGGCAATATATCCTGGGTACCTTAAAAAATGAAGGTGAAATTTGGGATGTTGATTTGTTTTATTTCAATGATATGGAAAAATCAAAGTGTGATTCCTTGATAATGAATGCACTCACAGATTTCTTGGGACAGACTTTTTTTTTCATGTTCTAAATGTAGTGATTTGGGCTTGAAACAAAGGACAACCTTTGTAAGAAATTGGGTGAAATCATTTAATAGAGACTCCAAAAGGCAAAAGTTGCTTTTGATAAGGGATAAAGGAATGATAGGAGGACAAGGAAAGATCCCCTTTGCCACGGAAAGACAGATTTTGATACTCCTAAATTCTGCTGAACCAACAGCTGTAGGAGTTTACAACAAACAATTCGATGCAGGAATGAAACCTGAGAAATTTCACTTCTTGTGCCACCACAAAAACACAGCCAGGGATGGGTGAGGGATGCAGGAAGTGCCTGGGAAGGACACAAAAATATAAACATGGGATGGAAAACACAGAGCAGGAGGGTGCAGAGGGGAGGAGAACCAGCTAAACACAGAGGTCAGCTTTCACCAGCTCCTTTGAATTGGCACAATAACAATATTCAAACCCTCAGGATTTTCCCTCTGGACGTTTCTCTGGTTAATTGTGAGTTTTCCCTGCACTTTTCCTGGGTGCTCAGGACCGTGGTGGTGATGGGAACAATTCCCCTGCTGTAATTTGAATCAGCAAAATCATTTACATCAGGACTTTGCTCCTCAGAACGGCCCTGGGTTAGCCAGCAGCATTTAATTCACTTTTTCTTTTCTGTATTATAACAGATCATTTGGCATTGTCTCCTCTCAATTATTCCCTGCCATTCCAACAACACATTTTGGTGCATAAAGAGAGTGGAAATGAAAGCACTGAATGGAAGGGGATAAAAGAGGCTCCTTGGAGAGCTGATGTTAAAAGGCAACAGGTGAAAGCCCTGTTAGATTTCAATGTCCATTTTAATGGATGAGGAAACAAAGCAGAAATGAAAAGGAAGTTCTCCCTCTGAAAAAAAAAAATATAAAATATGCACTGCCAGGAAAAGTCTCTTGCTAAATATTTATACCCAGTCCTGGCCTTTCACGGCCCTACATGTTTTTGAATTTTAGAATTGATTTATTTAAAATAACTGCATACATAAATAAGTGCAACCTAAATGTATCTCTCTGTGTATTAGGAGATTCTAAGTAAAATTATATATTTTATCATAAAACAGATAAATTTAAAGAGTCCTCTTCCAAATATATTTGGTCCTGGTTCCCAGCTGGTGCCAATTTGCATTTTTCCAAGAAGGTCAAAGTTTTCCTGCTCTCACCCTGGAGCAGCCAACCCTGTTTACCTGTTAAAAACCCAGAACACCTCCAGAACAGCAAGTTCAAGTTCTTCAGTGTGCCCAGGGCTGGAAAACATTCCTAAATCCTGATTACTATTCCAGCTAACATTTTGCTTTTCTAACCTGTTCTGAGTTTGTAGGAATTGTCTGCTGCTTATCCAGCAGATGCAAATGCATCAATCCCTGCATGTCTGACTTGTTTGGAGTGCAGGGCAATTATCCAGGAATAAAATCAATTTCTAACAAATCATCTGCCATGTGCAAAGCAGGACTTTAATAGTAATTAAAGTCATAAAATGGATTAATGTTTCTCTCTATCTCTTTACCCACTGATAAAAACAGCTCATACGTGAGTTCTGGGAAAGAGCATGAACTGCAGAAGAAATTAATTAATAAACAACAAATAATCACAAGTCAATTCATTTTGGGCCTAGGATTACATCATGATTTTCAAGCAGCTTGATACAATTGAGCTAGCTCATGTGAACTGACTTTGAAGTGACTTTGAGGGAATTTAGATGTTCATGCAAAACTTGTAGCAAAAATAAAAACATATTTAATGTGTAAAAAGGGAAAAATAGATAAGTCTTGTTTTAAATGCACCAAAACGTTCTCTGTAATAAAATGAATCTCTGAAGTTGTACTTCTATTTAGCTCATATTGACATGTTCATCTCCAATATACTCAAATACACAGCTCATAATCAAGTTTTCTTCTCAAATTGCAAATTTAAATACAAAAAAACCACAAATCTATGAGTTATTCCCTGACCTGAAGCACAGCCATCTTCTCAACATCAACACAGTGCTTAATGCTAAAATTGGTAAAGGAAGACATGGCTATTTATATTTGTTAAACCCTAATAACTCAGTAATTTTAACTGAGAGCAGTGGACCTTCTGTTCACTGTGGGCAGGGAAGCTTTCCCAATTTCCAGCCCTTGCCTTGGCTGCTGTGCAGCAGCACCCCCAGTGCTTTTATCCCCTTTACCTGCCCAGCCCTGTGCTGGATCCCTCTGCTCCCCCCTCTTGGATCACCCAAACCCTTCGGGATTTTCCATGGGATTCCTTTAGACACTCCAGCTTTTCTCTTTGGCTGCTCCTTAAAGGATTTCCTCCTCTTCCTCTCCCTCTGCACCAGCATCCAGCTCTGGAGCTCCAGCAGGAGAGGAGAATCATCTGTATTCCTCTTCCCATCTCCAGATTGTCTTGAAACCTGTCTAGACATCAAAGTGATCTGTTTGCTGCACTGATTATTCCACTTGGCTCTACCCCCCATCTTAAAATACATAGATTATGCTGAATTAAGTCCAATTTCATCCAGAAACCAACTGATTATTTTCTTCCTTTTCCTCATTATCCAAGAGATTCTAAATGATAGCAATAAGCAGCAATGGCATCACCAAGGAGGGAGGGAATGATCCTCATTTCACACTGAATCATTCACTTGTTAAACAATAAGCCTTGAAATTAACTTTCCCTCCTGACACCCCTGCCTGCACAAATGCAAATAAAATGATTACAGGCTTCATCTTGGGCAAGAATAATGGCCATGGATGGTTCAGCTAATCTTGAAGTCACCCTGGAATTGCAGCTTTGCTTGTTCCTATTTATATTGGTTAGAATTCCACCTAATCATGGTTTAAATCCGTGGCCACCCAGGTCAGCCCAGAACTAGTCCTGGCTGCTCTATTTATTGCTGCACTGCAGTACAGGGCTATTAAAAAATCCAAATATTTCCTGACAGCTCTCAGGGGAAATCTACAGTTCATCATTTCCTTTCATGGTACTATTAATACTTCCTGACAGGCTGAAAGCCAGTTGTTAATAATCTGGCAGATTTCCAGGTTCTTGTCTAAAATTATCTTCAATTTCATTTCTGGTTCGGTTTTTTTTGCAAATCTTAACCCCTGATCCAGAAATTTCTGAGGCAGGAGTGGATGCTCTGGTCCCCTTCTGCAGGTGTTTCTTCAAGCCTGAACCTCCTGGTTCAAAAAAGCATCACCCAACTCCAAAACTCCAGCAATATCCAACTCCACGTTCCCTTTGGGAAGAAAGTTTGGTGGACTGGTGAGTTCTCTGTGTCCAGTGAACAAAGAAATTGTTTGTTTTTTTTTCTTTTTAAAGTGTTGTGAAGGCCACCAGCTGGAAGGCCAGGTGTGTAAGGAGTGCAGCAGCAAAAATAATAAATACTAAAGATATTGTTTTATTTGAAAGGAGAGCCCCATAAAGATATCAGAAAGCCTTTAATATGGATTTTAATGAAAAGATCTGGGATATTGAACGTGAAGAAGCAGAAGATTAAACTGCAAACACCCAATAAGAGACTTCAGGGTGGCACAAATGAAAGCATTGCTGGGATATCAGGCTCAGAGAAACAACTGCTGCAGGAGATCTTGAAAGAGATGAAGTCTTCAAGATATCATTGTAAAAGTTTATCAACAATTCCTTTATTAACCTCCGTATCTTTGAAAAAAACCTGCTCACTGGCTTTTGATGATATTCTAATTTTGATCCTCTTTTTACTGAAGAAATGGGAATTTTGCTGCTGACTTGAGTTGAAACAGAATCAATTTTTTTATCATTATTACACTGATAATGCTTGGAAGGAGGTTTTCTTAGGCTTTTACTGATAGATATGAAGTAGATATTAAACTTTTCACCTGGGAAGAACAATGTGTGCTCTTCATTCCCAGTGTTTGGGTGCCATCAAGGTCTGCAGCTTTAGCGTTTGTGAACATGTTAAAAGAAATGTGATAATTGTTTTAAAAGCGATATTTGGAAAATTTAACACTTTCAGATCTCCTCAAAAACTGTATTTCATAATGTATTGAATTGAAAATTGAGCCACACTTTCACTTCAGCCAAGCCTTGGAATCCTTTTTATCAGACTTTTCCCATCTCAATGTTTGCTCAGTAATTGCTGCAGACTGTATTAAATCTTCTTGCTGGAAATTATCTTTATGATGAGAACTTCTAAATTCTAATTCACATGGAAAACCTTCTCTTCTGTAGCCCCCACAAATCTCTGAGGGCTGAACTGATGTTTTCATCCCACCAACCCTTCCAGGACAGATTTCACACAGGTGTTGGAGGTCCATTCCCACGTATTTCGGGATAAAAATGAGAGCAGCACTGTTCTAGCCAAAGAATGAGCAATCAGCTCTTTCAGGGTGATTGCTGGCATTGCAGAGTGTATAAATTAGAAAAAAAGGGTGTCAAAATCCAGCTCCAAATGTGGTTGTGTGAGATAGCTGCACCTGGGCCCAGCACGAGGCCTGGGACTGGGGTTTGCTCTGTTATATTCATTATCACTGAAGCACTTTGCTGTTGAAAGGCATTTTGATGCTGATTTGTCAACAGCAAAACCCACTGGGCTTTCTATCCTTCAGTCTTTCTATTTGGGTAAAGTACAGCAAATTCTCTGGTTGGCTCTTGCCTGTAGAGACAGGGATATTTACAGCTGGGATTGCACTGCCCCAGTGCAGACACTCGTGAAGGAATGAAGGAGTGGCTCACCCTGAGACCTTTCCAGCACTTCCAGTGGGATCCTGGAGCACATGGACACATTCTGCAGTGCTCTGATGGCAGAGGAGGGTTTCTCTTTTTCTGCACCCTGCCTTAAGCTCCCTAATTGTTGCTGTGAAAATAAAAATGCAGGGGAAAAAACCCGAAATAATTTTAAAGATATTTAAATCCTGCTGTGTCTTGTACTTGGGTGTTAAAGGACACGTGAATCTTTATAAGGATGCTTAGAATGGTTTGGGTTGGGAGGGACCTTAAATCCCACCCAGTGCCACCCCCTGCCACGGACAGGGACACCCCAGGGTGCTCCAAGCCCTGTCCAGCCTGGATTTGGGCACTTCCAGGGATGGACATCCACAAATTCCCTGTGCCAGGGCCATTTCAGTGCTGGTGAATCCACCTGGGACGCGAGTGAGGCCTCATCATCATCATCATCAGCCCATCCTATTTCTCCTCAATTGTCCTAATTCGGTGGGTTTAAAACAACAAAAGCCTCTGTAATGTCCCACCATGTAGGAGCTCAATGTCACCTGAAACACAAGGAGCTGTTCGCTCGGATTTAGGGAAATGTTTTGAAAACACAAGATTTAAACCCTCCCCAAAGGCTTTCTGCTCTGAATTTGAATTGCAAATGAGCCCCAATATTTTCCGTTTCCCTAGGAAAAGTAAGCAATAGCAGTCCGGAGTGAAAACCAAATGAAAACCCAAGTCCTTTTGTGAAAGAGGAAAAATAGGAGTGATCAGTATCGGAAACCTTTGTTAAATAGCACGGGGTGCTTTTCTCCCTCAAAATACGGTTCAATAATTCTAAATAAGCAGTAAGTACGCCAACAGCATACGTAAATCTTGCTGGAGCCTGGAAAACTGGTGGCTTCTGCCCCTGCTCTGGTAGCTGCAAGTGTTTGCTATTCACTCTGTTATGGATATCTGGAAAATAGTTTGAGTGCAGAAAGCGCCTCAGGGATAAAAAAAGTTTGAAAAGAAAAATGTAGCTGTATATCATTGGCATTCATGAGGAAATTCACATTAGATGCCTCCGAATCAGGTGCTCAGGAGACAATAGAGAGATCAGGAGCAGTGGTGTGCCAGGAATGCGAGCCTGGCTGGGACAGGCTGGGCTTATTCCCCGGAACACCAGGAATACAAAAGTGTGGAAGGCCAAATTCAAAAGATAATATAGATGTGTGGAAGCTGGTGGGAGGGAAAGCTGAGGCCGCAGAATGAAAAGGCTGTGCTGCACTCCCTGGATTAGAACCTTTCTCTCCACGTTTCCATTCCTTTCTTCTCCCATCCCTGCAGCAGATCTCATCCTACACTGGTCACACCAATAAAACCTGGATTGGAACCTTTCTCTCCACGTTTCCATTCCTTTCTTCTCCCATCCCTGCAGCAGATCTCATCCTACACTGGTCACACCAATAAAACCTGGATTGGAACCTTTCTCTCCACGTTTCCATTCCTTTCTTCTCCCATCCCTGCAGCAGATCTCATCCTACACTGGTCACACCAATAAAACCTGGATTGGAACCTTTCTCTCCACGTTTCCATTCCTTTCTTCTCCCATCCCTGCAGCAGATCTCATCCTACACTGGTCACACCAATAAAACCAGTCCTGGAGTGAAGCTCCTCCACCAGCACCACTGGGGAATTTGGCCCCAAATCCCTGTTGTTAAACATTTTTTCTTCCACCAGGTCAGAAAAGTTGCTCTTTCTGCAAGCACAGCTACATTTTGCCATGGGTAAAAATGTCAATTTGCTGGAATTTAGCTGAGAGCAAAATCTCATCATTCCCAGAGCCTGACAGGTTTTACCCCAGTTCAATGTCACATCACCACCCAAACCAACTTTTGCTTTCAGAAAACTTCACAGAAAATTGTGGCAGAAGTGGGAAATGGGGCCTATTTTCATGAAAATTCAGATGACACCAGAAGAGCATTTTGTCTTTTGTCACAGTTTTGGTCTTGGAAATGTTTTGTTACTCAAAAAATGAGTGTTTGGTAGAAATTAAGAGTCTTGAAAACCAAAGCCTCGGCACCAGGTTGGGCTCAGTAAAGAACAGGACATTGACACTTACGTTAATGTGTTAAATGTATGTCAGATTATTTTAATTAATAAATGAATCCACAGCCTATCCCCTTCTAAATTCCAAGGAAAACAGCTGTAGGACTGCAACCTTCAGCCACACAACAGAACAGCCTTTCCCTCCGTGTGCTAAGTGCCAAGTCAACACTCAAATCCCACTTTTAGCCTGAATTTTTCAGTATCCCAGATGTCCAGGAGGGAAAGTTTGCTGACAGTTCTGTGCACTCTCTTCCCAATGATATGACTCCTGCAAGGAGAAGCAGGTGCTGCACAACTCATCCATACAGAGCCATTGCTGCCCTGAGTGTTTTTCCCACCTTTTTCCTTTTATTCTCTTCCTGAATATCCCTGTGTGCCCCCCACATTTGGGTGTCTCAGGAGCAGATATCTCTCCTCCCCTCACAGGTGAGAAGTGAAAATGACAAATATAAAGGGTCTGAGGACTGAGTTCTTTCCTTGGAGTTGTTTTGTCTAGTGGGAAAACAACAAAAAACGATGCTGCCTCCCTCTGTAACAAACATATTTGTATAAATTACATCCTGCTGACAAATGGACACGCAATCAGGATTTTTAGGGGGAAATGTAATGTTTCCCCCATGATCATATTTAACATATTTTGTTTTCCATCCATCTCTCTGCTCAAACTGTGGCATAACAATTAGAATAAGTGATAGCAGCACATCCAGAAAACAAAGGGTATGATGGCAGAATTTATCTTGTTACATTTCTTGATTTAACACCAGTCTGGGATTTCTGGTCTGAACCAGATTTTTCTTATGCTATAAATATTTCAGTTTTTTCATTTATTCTTGATTTAGTTTGACAGTAAATAATCCCATGGAAGCTGCTGTTGGAAAGATGTTGTAAAAATTATTAAGTGTCTGCTCGCCAGTTCAGTCCTTGTGTTTGTCAAAGGGAAGGGAGTAAAACAGTTGGGTAACTTAAAGGAAATATGTGTGTGTGTGTATTTACAGTAATGCCCCATCATTTGCAGTCCTGGGAGCAGAAGAATTACAGTTCTGAGCATTGATCAATACCTTGTGTGAACACAAAGAGCTTGGGTTGTATATTCTGGATATTGGCAGCTGCAGGTTCTCATTTCAGGTTTCCAAAAGACTTGTCCAGAACCCAACAAGAGGAGAATAGAAAGCAGGGAGGGTTTCAAAACTATATTTCCTTACCAAAAAGAAAAAAAAATATTGATCTGTCCTCTTGGAAAAGGCAGGGTCTGGCCAGTTATTCGGCTTTTATTGGTTATTTTTTGTTTGGAATATCAGGAAGTATGTAACTCTGGCTGGTCCAAATTCATTCCCAATTTCTTTTTGCAACCCTTTCACCTTTGGAAGGGATTTCTGCTCTAAATAACTCACACACCCAATGTGCAAGGGCCAGAAACTGGATATATTTGAGAGACCTTGAGGAAAAGGAGTTGGGAAGTGCGCGCTGTCCAAGAAAACAACCACAGAAAAATATCCAGCACGGGAGGAGGCGAATCCGAATAGAAATGCCGAGGAAAACAGGTGGGAATGTGCAAAATTCGATGCCAGAACTTCAGCAAAAGGGGACAAATTGCTGCCAAACTATCTGCTAACAGCCCGCTCGGCATCCACCAGGGTGATTTGTCAGCAAATGGACAATTTGAGCCTCCTCACCCCGCGGTGCTGCCCTGGGTGCTTGGGGAATGTTTTCCCTCCTAAGCTCTAACCAGGGAAAAAAAGCTGAAACTGGGACACAGGTAAAGTCATGAAATTAGTACAGGAGTACCATGATATCTATGTAATTAATTAAAATCCTAACTTACAGTTTTTGATCTGAAGGGATACATTCTGTTCAGGAAGACAACCGAAAACAAATTTAAAGCTTTTTTTTTTTTAAAAAATTCAGATATTACAGATATGTACAGGAGCTTCGAGACAAATATTGACAAGCAGGAGAAAGGGTGTGAAATAAATATGATGTGACTCAATAAGGAAAAGCACCAGGTTTTCCACTGAAGCAGAAATAATCAATGCCTGCTCTCAGTATTGACAGGTGGTTTAAAGGAGGGGTTGGATTAGAACCCGGACTGAAGGCAAGTGCTCTAAAAAAACACCCAAAAGTATTAAAAAAATAAAGGAAATATTGATTGAGGGTATTTAGGAGCAGTTACTGCTGCTTGGGGCAGGGTTGTTATAAAAAGGTACAACCCAGCTCATCCTTGTCTGTTTCTTCTTTGACAGAATTATAATTTAGTACTTTTTAATCCTTTTCAAACACTTATAAATTTTGCAAATGTTCTTCAGCAGATCACAGCTGTGTGCAAAGTAGGACATCATGAAAGGCTAAAAGGAACTCTGGGTTTTTCCATCCTTTTTCCCCCCAAACTTAGAAGGTTGTCAAATTTTGATCATTCTTCGGGTTTTTGAGAGATCACTGCGATTTTTAGGTGAAGTTTATAGAAAATATTAACAAAATTAAGTCCCTTAGAGAAGTGGGATGGCTTTCAGAAGATTTGAATTTCTTACTCCTATCAGCAATAAGTTCCAGGGCAATCCTGGGTGAGATCTTTTCACACTGCTGTGAAAAATGAGACAAGTGAGAAGAGATATATGGATCCATAAGTGTGGCTCATAATTGTAATTTCTCAGTGGAAAATTTTCAGCACTTAAAAGGTTTGGAATGATTTTACAATTTTGTAAACTCATTTTATTAAGCGATTTCTAGTTTCAGCTGCTTTATGAACTGATCCCCAGCAGTAAATCTCTGTTTGCCCTTTGGGAGTATTGGCCAAACAGATACTTTTTCCTGGCTTAATTCATCGTCTGTTGACTGAAATGTCAAAGGAAATTAGAGGAAATTGTTATGCAAATCCTTGTGGGAGGACGGTTCATTTCTGAAGGATAAAACTCCACAGAGAAAAAGGTGGTTTGTTGTTTTTTTTTTTTTCTTTTTACATGTCTGACACTGTGATCCCTTCTCCTCCCGTGGGAGATCGATCATTTTGCATCAGGATCTGCAGCACCAAAGGATCCTGGCTGGGATCAGAACCAGACCCCTGTGGAATCCTGGAATCCCAGACTGGTTTGGGTTGGGAGGGACCTTAAAGATCCAGTGCCACCTCCTGCCGTGGCAGGGACACCTCCCACTGTCCCAGGCTGCTCCAGCCCCAGTGTCCAGCCTTGGGCACTGCCAGGGATCCAGGGGCAGCCTCAGCTGCTCTGGGAGTTCCTCTCAAACCCTCCCCACCCTCACAGGAAGGAATTCTTTCCCAATCTCCCACCCATCCCTGCCTCTGGCAGTGGGAGCCATTCCCTGTGTCCTGTCCCTCCATCCCTTGTCCCCAGCCCCTCTCCAGCTCTCCTGGAGCCCCTTCAGGCCCTGCCAGGGGCTCTGAGCTCTCTCTGGAGCTTCTCCTCTCCAGGTGAGCCCCCCAGCTCTCCCAGCCTGGCTCCAGGGCAGAAGGGCTCCCTGTGACAGAACAAGGAATATCTTAACATTTGATGGACATTTAGGAATTGGGAAAAGCCCATTTTTCCAAACACCTTTTCCTCCATCCCAGCGCTGTGTGGCAGAGGGATCACAGGCAGGTTTTTTCTTTCCTGCTTGGAGAAACTCCCTCCCATCCAAGAGATCTCTGTGCCACGTGGAGTGGATGGGAGGAACCCCAACGTTTCCCAATTTCCATTCCAACTTTGTGTCCTTTTGGAATTATTTTGGAGCTGGGGTGAGCCTATCCTATGGCATTTGTAGTCTCCAAACTGTGCACTAGAATGTGATTTTACCTGGGGAAATTTGGGGTATTTTTTTGGGAGTCTGTGCTTTAATTGCCCAATATCTCTTCCTGTTTTTGCAGAATATCCAGGTAGTCACAGGAAGACACACGTTACTTTCTTCCACTGATTGGATGGGAGGAATTTTTGACCTTGGAAAGTGGAGATGGTGTTGCTATGGAAACTAATAAGTCTGCTGCCATTCATGAGCTGCAGCACAGGTAAAATGTTCCTCTATTAGTGTTTGTGATTGATAAATCTCTATCAGTGTCATAATTCTTGGAGAAAGAAGAAGCAATTACCAAAATTAACAGCCCTTTTTTGTATGAACAAGTGACTAAGGAGCTTTTCATTAGGACACGATTTAATTTTAAACAACTCCAGGTGCTGCCTTTGAACCAGGAAAAGTCTTTTCAAGATCATAAGAAAGCTGGAATCCAGGTAATAGCTTTAAAAAAAAGTCTAAGCTGTAACAGCGAGAAAGAAAAACAATTGTTGCTTGGGTGACAACATCATGAAAACATTTCTTGGCCACAATATCAGCAAAGGAAGCTGGATTGAAAACCAGACCAGTCTGGGAGCACTGAATTAATGGTTTGGATTCCACATTTCACATCACACCCTTCAGGTGCTTCCACACTGAGTGAAGTGTCTTTAAATCACATTTAACTGAGAGGCAAATTAAAGCATTTATTTATGACGCCCAAAAATGGGTGAGGATCATAAGGACTATCAATATAAATGCACAAAAAGGAAAGAAAATCTTGCTTAAAGCCCAAAGCAAAGGCAAACATTCCTTCTTTGCCTCCTGCTGGTGAGATGATGGACCCTCCTCCTCCCACCCTGGGCATCCTGACACTCCTCAGGCTGGGATCAGAGGACAAAGTGTGGCTGGAGGAAGCAGGAATGCATCCCCTCCTTCTCCTTCTTGAATATCCCTTGTGCTTAATTAAAATATCAACAGTTTGTAACATATTGTGAGGTAAAATGTTCTTTTCTGCCTGGCTGGGCATTGCTCACAGTGAGGGTTTGGTATTCTGAGTTCATTCCTTCCCTGAACCTTTCTTCTAATTAAAAGCATATAACTTGACAATCCTGCTTCATAAAGCCATAAAAATGGGATTAACTCATGTGGCTCATTACAGCCTCATCTCCAAACAGGCACTGAATGGGAACTGAACTCTTTGAGGTTATAATGAATTTGGGGATGGACTGACCCTTCACAATTGGCTGTGATAGAAACCATGACAACTGACTTTTGTCTCCAATTAATGTATTGAACTCTAAATAGCCAGGATATTACTCATGTACTTACAAGGAAATTGTATTAAAGTAACTTCAAATGATACTTAAATTAATTATGTAGTGCATGAGTCAGCAGCTGTTTGAAGTGCAGAAACAGAGCAGAGGGCAGACTTCAGTAGCATTTTTAAAATACAATTTAAATGAAACTCGATGCTGTTTTATCTAAACGTGAAATGTAAACCTCAGGATAAAAAAAAATGTAAATCTCAGGATCAGACTTTCTGTTAAATCAATACAAAGTTGCTATTTCAGTAACAAGCAACCAGCATGTTAAGGACTAAAAATCTTGGAATGTATAAACTACTGTGATATATAAAATATTTCAAGTGAGCAGTCGCTCATTTAAGCCCAGTTTTGCTGAACTAATCTCAACAACCACGTGTTTAGGACCCAAATCTTCCCTTTAATTTCCCAGGGCCCCACTCAGCCCTCCTGGGGACCTCTCACAGATCCTTCCCCTCGTCACTACTCTGAGTGAGGCACTGGTGCCAGTGTTTCAGAGCACAGGATTCCCCTGAAATTCCTTGATTTCTTGGGAAATAGATGGTGGTCCTGGAATCTGAATGACTGGAGGAGCAGGACAGCTGTGTGAGGACAAGGCTTTCTTACACCCATGATTTCTATCTCCAAAAAGAACCTTTTCTTCCCTTTTTTTTTTTTTTTTTTTTCTTCCACAGGCTTTTATTTTTGAAACTTTTTGTCATCTTCATCATTTTTGCCCGAGGGTTGTCTTTAACAAGCCCAATGCTGGGCTTTAAACCTGAGTTAAAAGGTACTGGGAGCTCACCTCTAGATGAACATGTTCAGCTTTTAAAGACTTAAAAATAGCTAAAAATGTAAATGTTCTATATTCCCAGGCACCAGGAGTAGCTCACAACGGCACTTTTGTCCTGTTCCTTAATTAAAGGAACAGCAAAAGCTCCCACTGACTTCACTGGGACAAGTTAATTTATGCCTGGGTATAAATTAACTCCATTGATTCCAGCAGAGCTCTGCTGATTTTCACTCCATGACATCCTGAAATATGCCTGATGGTAGCAGTCAAACTGCACTCATGGCAAAACTTCTCTGATTTATCTCAGGGAAGGTTCACATCAAGTTAGGAATAACAGAAAGGAGTGGGAAGGTGAGGAAGCAGTCCCAGTGCTGAGCAGAGCAGTTTTGTGGGCAGGGGATGGAGAGGTAATTCAGGGGGTTGGGAGGCACTGGTCCCTCATTTCCTCCTGGTTTCTACCTCACTTCTACCCGACATGTAGAGCAAAAATGATTTTGACCCATAAATTAATTTTAAATCTCAGGATTAATTGTGCTGTGCAGAAGAGCTGGATGTTATTACCCCCCAAAATGGCAATTCAATTACTCAAAAATCCAACTGCCCTCTATATTCTCTTTATAGGCAAAAAATCTTGGAAAGAATAATGTTCCCTCCAACTCTTATTTTCCAGCAGAGCTTTTTTATGTGTCTCAACGAGGGTCTTTAGGGTTTTCTTGCAGTGCCTTAGGGGACAAAATAAAATAAAGTAATGCATGCACAGTGACACAGCGAGATTAGATTTTTTTTTTTCTTCATAACCCATTGCTATTTAAATGAGATAATCTGATCTAAGCAGAGCACCAGAGGCAAAAAGGGTGATGAAGATAAACTCAGAGATCATTACTTTAAATTCTGTGTACTTGCTATAGGGATGTACAACAACCATCTCCTGAGATCGTTGAAATTTAAACATGATTTGAGATGAATATGTTAAGAAAGGGTCTTCACTTTCTGGATTAAAGATGTAGACAGGATTTTGGGAAGTTGAAATGAACAGACCTGTCCAAAGTGCTCAATGTAACAAAATAATTGTTTTTTTCACACCAAAACTCCCTCACTTTTACCTTCTATGGCTGCTCCTGGATTGTGCTGCTTCCTCCGGAGCTGTTGTGCAAGGCAGCTTGCCACGAATATCTTAATGAGGGAAAAATTTATTTTCATTTTTAATATCCTATTTCTGTCTTAAGCATCCATCAGATGCACCTCAGGCTGTCCTTTGGGTGTGGATGCCAGGTCAGGTTCTCCATCAGGATGGAGGAAATTTCCTCATCTCTCTCTGGTCCCTCCATTCTCTCCTCTCTCAACAAGGAATTACCTTCTGATTATTTCAAGTGTCTGCCTTCCTCCTGGACAGCTGATCAGAATTTCCTGTGTCCCTGCTGCTCCTAAAGGGAAATGGCACCTCTTTGACCTGATTCCTGGTGGCTTTTTCCCTTCAAACAAACCCATGCACCAGAGGTGGCCTTTGTGACTGTCCTTTGTTCTGCTGATGGTCTTGGCCCCACCGTGGAAGCAAAGGGGATTTCCAGGATGAAAGAGAAGGAAAAAGCAGAATGGCAGTGAATTCTGTCAAGCTATGGACAGCAGAAATATTCCAAGCCAGTCTGACCTGCATTTTGGAGCTGTATTTTTACACAGCCCTTTGGCTTCTTGCCTCCAAATCAATCCAAGGTGCAGCCACAACCTCCCGGGCTGGATTTTTGGCCCATCATTTTGAGCCTGTTAAATTAGAGAGAGACATTTCCTGATGTAAAGTGTCCTGATCCTCCTCTGGGTCACAGCAGGATGAATATTGAGTACATCACATCCCACACTCTGCCTGCAGTGTCTCGCAGATTTATTGTTGGCATAACAGCACCTTTAGGGATGGAACAGCAGACCATACATTTCCAGACAAGTGACATCTTTGCTATTTCTAACAGCAAAATGTGGAGATGAACTAGTCCAGCCTGGAAATGTTAAGGCTTCCCTGAACAACCAGAGGCATTTGGAGATCTGCTGATGAGTCAGACACTGGCAATAATTAGGTGTCCCTTAGCATGGAGGTTTTCACGGTTCTGGGAAATAAAATCTGGATTTCTGTAAATGACCTGCAAGGCTGTGGCAGGACATGCAATGGCCTTCCCAGGAGAGGAGCAGTGAGGTTTGAAGAACTTTTGTTTCCAGGGGGATGAGCTCATTCCCCAACATCAGTGAACAGCAATCATCTCCTGGTGCAGCAAAGCCAGGAAAAAGGGAACCTCATGCCCTGAAGATGCACCATTACACTTATCACCTTACTATGACACTATTTTATTGCATTTAGGGAATTCAGGGGTCTGACAGACACAAACCCACCTCAGAGCTTGCCCTGAGGGGACACTAGTGCCACTCTCATGTTTCCAAAGGACTCCACACCTCCCCAAACCTGGAGAGAGGGAATTGTGTCCAACGCTCCCTGCCACGGGCTAGGCTCATGCACAGCAGAACCGCCCTCATTGTGTTTAACTCCCAGGAAAACCCTTTTTTTTGGAATTCTTCTGAGTGCAGGGCATGAGGTGGAGGAGAGGTGAGAGCTCAGGTGCTGCTCTGAGGGTGCACTTTGAGATTGGAGCCTGCATTGATTTTGCTGCCAGGGAAATGTTATTTATGGTTCCTGGAGTGAGGGGGAGATGCTGGAATTCGTGGGTGGGAATTCACCAGAGTTTCATGTTTTCTGTATGGTTCTAGTCCCTGAATTCTCTAGTCCGAAAGGCCTTGTCTATTTTTATACAGATTTAAATAATTATTGCTTCCCAATCTTTTAAATTAGTTGCTTTACATTATTTTTTTTTTTACTTTTATTTAAATTTTACATGTTTTCTTCCTGCTTCATATCAAACCATTTCATCTCCCAGCACAAAAGGCTCATTAACGTTGTAAAACAACATCCTGGTACTTTAGAAGTCATTAATTTTTTTTCTTCACTTTTTTTTGTTGCAACAGCTTCAAAGACAATTCAATTTTACTTTATTATCACTGCCAAGAAGTTGAAATTAGCAGGTGATTAAGCACTTCAAATATTTTGAGCATTTTCTATTGTCAACAATGGCAAATTTAAGTATAAAGAAATTAAACTTAAGAAGACACAATAATATATTACTGAAACAGTTCATTGAAGCACAAAACTTTCAAGGAAAATTGCTGGGTTTAAGTAATTGCTTGAACAAACAGGTTTAGATCAGATTTTAGGGATAAATTGTTGCCTAAAAAGGGTGGAGACCCTGGCACAGGTTGCCCACAGGGCTGAATTTTGAGATGGAGATTGGAGAGTTACCAACACAGATTTTTTGGAGCTTAAGAGCCAAATCCACTCCTTTTTTATCTCCACAATGCCTCATTTAAAGTTCTGATACTTTTTATTCGCTCCATTTTATTATGGAGCGAATGATGGCCATAAAATCGTGGAATCACTGAAGGGTTTGGGTTGGAAGGATCATCTACACCCTACATGAAATAGAGAGAGACCCAGCTGAAGTCAAATTTTCCACTAGCAGAAATGAGGAAAAAAATTGGTTTTGCCAGAAATCAGACCTTGGAAATGCGGAAAAAAAAAAAAAAACCCAAACCAAACAAACAAACCAAAAACAAAACAAAAACCAAACCAAAACAAAAAAAAAACCCAAAAAACCCCCCCAAAACCCACATAAAAACCTACATTAAAAAAAATTAATTCCCCTTTATTTTGACATGAAAACCTGGACTGTTTAATATTCCCACCCAGCAGCTCTGCACACCCTGACACGGGTGAAGACCTTGCCCACAAACTTTTAACTGCTTCAACAACTTCGAGGTTCACGTAATCACAGGCTGGCCATCCCTCCCATTGTTTGCAGAAGCTGGAAAATCAAACATCTGGGGTTATTGATTTGTTACTTCTTTTTCATTTAGTGCCTATTGATTGCTGTTTATGTGTGTGTTTTTTTGTCGAGCAGGAATTAACATGGAAAACTTTTCGGAATTCACTGTGTACACCTACTTGACATTCCTGGGGAAATCTTGCTGCCACAATCCCATTTCAGTTGGGAGAGTCTCAAAAATCGGTGTTTTCTGCTCTGGCCTATTGGCAGCAAAAAAAAAAAAAAATTCATACACAAAAAGCTTTTTTTTTTTAATATATATTTTTATTTTATATATATATATTTATATTATATTATTATGGTTGGCACTTGGCTGGGATAGAAAATGTGGTTGTCACAGGGTTTGAGCTCCCAGAATAATTTCCAACCCCTCAGGATGATTTAGGCAGTGGTTATCGTGCCCACGTTACAAAAATAAACCTCTTGGGGTTGGGAGGCGTTTTTTCATCCCTATCTGCAAGAGGAAATCTTGTGATTGCCACAAAAAAATGGCTTTGTGGAGTGTGGCTGGGAAAGCATCTCTGGGACAATCTGAGGGAAATCGGGATGGATTGGTCCTGTGGGGCTGGATGGATGGAAATATCTGGGAGAGCTCGGAGCTGCTCTCTGAGTGAAGCTGTCCCAGCTGGGCCATGTGTAAAGCACTCCTTGCATTGCTCTTGTGGTACTCAGGTCCCACCATTTTCCCAGTTTTAGCTCCAAAAACAATCCAAATCACGGGCCAGCCACATATTTCCCAGGAGGCTGAGCTATAGTCCTGAACCAGCCAATAATAATGGGAATGGATTATTTTTATTTACCTTACGTTTGTTTTTCACCCTCCAGAACACCCCTTTTCTCTACTACTCCATTCATATTTAGGATTAAACCCTTAAGAAAAATTAAAAATGAAAAGCAATGTTTAATTGTCATGGAATTACACAGTTTCAGGAATGGGAGGAACAGCCCCCGTGCACCATGCTAGGATTTATGTCAGTAATTGCTGTGGCTGCTGGCACAGTTATCACAATTAACATCCAAAGGCAGATGAGGCTTCTCTTGCAGGAGGTGAGAGGGGAACAAGAGGGCAAATTTTGAGTGTGGGGGCAGAGTTCAGGCACAGAGGGGACCTGCAGCCCCCGTTTCCCTGGGTCCCTCTGCTTCCCCTCGTGTGCCAAGCCCACCCAGAGGTGCCAATCCGTGTCCTAGGGCTCAGACACTGCCTAAACTCCCTCCTGGTTTGCAGCAGAAGGAAAATTTATAAACTTTATTTTGATGTGCTTGGTTTTCAGACCCTTGTAGAATTTTAGTAATAGCACTTTTCTCCCTTCTGCATAGCGTAGCCAGTATTTTGTCCTGTGTTCAATATTAATATCTGCTTTATTGTTCTATTATAATTACAATCTCATTATTAAAGGGGCCCTATGTTTCCCTGTGACAGATATTGCAGCTCATCGTTAGTGGATCTTGGTTGTTCCATGCTTATTGTTATTAATAATTTGTAGCAATTGGATTGGAATTACAATATTACTTTGCTAAATCACTTTTGCTGCTAATTAAGGCACTGTGTGTGACATTGTTTAGCTCCAAACATCATCGTCCTGCTTTTCAGCCTGCTCTAATTACCTGTAACTCATTCATTTCGACTTAGAAATCAGATCTTTTAATCAAACTCCTTCCAGCTTTGCCGTGGTGGGAGCTGCTCTTGGTGGGAATGAGAAGTTCTCATGGACAAAGATATTTGTAATGACAAATGCACCTTTCACCGCAGCCCTGGAGCTCCTTAGAAACAGAATAATTGTCCTCAATGCTTCCAAACACAATAGAAAGAGGAGGGTTCTGAGAGAAAAGTGAAAGATGACTGAAAAATTCCAACTCTTCAAGGTATCAGCGAGGAAATCGCTGTGGCTTTAAATTGTCTTCTCTGCACAGAGCATCTGTGAGATCAGATCTGTCACACTCTTTGCTGGGGTAATATTTCCTCTGAAGGAGCAACATCACTTTGTTATTTGCCTGGGAACTTTACTCACTTGGGCTGCCAAGCAAACAGAAGACACACAGAGGTCATGCTTGAGCCATGAGTGAAAAAAAATCACATTAATGGCCAGGGGCCTTCCAGGTGTGTGCCTGGCATTGGCAGGGCTCTCTCTTAGTGACAGAACCCCTGACACAATCAGAATATTGCAGCAGTCTGAGGAGAAAAAAGGGTTTATTTCTTTCTGCAGCCATTTCAGGGGAGTGTACAAAAGGTGTTAAAAAGGTGCAGATATTTGAGCTGTTCTGCCAACAAACCTGTGCACACAGGCAGCAGCTTCACCTTTCTTTTGTGGTGGAATCACAGAGTGACGGAATGGTTTCGGTTGGGAGGGATCTAAAACTCATCCAGAGGCACTCCCTGCCATAGCAGGGACACCTTCCACTGTCCCAGGCTGCTCCAAGCCCTGTCCAGCCTGGTCTGGGACACTGCCAGGGATCCAGGGGCAGCCACAGCTGCTCTGGGCACCCTCAGGGCCTCAGCACCCCCAGCTCCAAGAGCACCCCTGTATCCCAGGGAGAAAAGCTCTGAGGCAGGCAGGGATTCAGGCACCACTCCAGCATCATTCCCAAGGCAATGGAAGGTGATTTCCATGGGAGGTTGTCTCTGGGCATTGCTCTCCAGCCTGGGTGGGTTCTTTGCCCCTGGATTTCCTTACAAGCAGATGCAAAGCTCGTTATCATTTGGGGGAATTGTGTGGGAAAAGAGCAGCCTGTCAGAAAATCAGAGCCAGACTGGGGTTTGCTTTCTTTCAGTGGCTAGGCTGTCACTCCTCCCTCCCAAACCTTGGGATTGCCTCCATCTCAGTGCCCTGAGCTCACCCCAGAAAATTTAGGGTACTTTAGAGTAAAATCCATCCAAACCTCAGCTCATGTGCTCAGAAGGCCTTTCCCCCCAGCCCCAGTGTGATTTATGGAATGCAATTTCCTCATCCTCTAACATTGTCTCACTTCATACACTTATGCCAAATAGTTTTTGATGATTTATTACTTTCCCTACAGCTTATAAAAAAATGGGTATCAATACAATGTCAACAGAACTGTAGAGGTTAATCTCTAGTAACTTATTGAGCATTAATCAGATTCATATTTCAGATTCATATTAGTCTGAAGCTACTGAAATCACTGATGGTATAATGCAACCTAAATCAGAATATAATGTGATACCTCCAACTGCTGTTTCCATTTAGATTTATTCTGATTTGCACTGCATATGGTCAAAATTAAAGACTTTTCTCTGAGTCTTCCTTGTACATTTGTGAGTTTGCAAAACACAAATAGTTTGCTCTAGGCCAGAGAAAATGTAACCATTTATGCAATAGATATTGAATTCATATTTGCCTGACAAGTGACCTTATCAGCTATAACTTGTCATCTCCTAATTAGTCTACATTTATTTTATTCACTCAATTAACCCCCAGCCTCTCCAGGAGATAAGCTGGCGATACACGAAATTATGTGTGGTGTTGCAATTAAAATGGTGCTGCACATGTGCTCCACAAATTTGCCTTAAAGAAAGGTAAACCTCATTAATATCCCACCAGCCTGAGTGCAAATTAAAATGGTTTTATTGCCAGTGATGCCACTGACTTTCAGTGCTCATTGGCAGGGAACAACAATGTCTTTTCTTCAGAGAATCTAAGAATAATCACATAAAACTAAGAGTGCACAGTGAGATTTAGAGAACAGAAATATGTATGTATTATTAAACGTCTCCTTGCCAGAGAAATGCCCAAGTTCTTAATTAAAAAAAATAAATTACAGATTAAGAAAGGTGAACACCTAGAATTTGTATGGAAAAGAAAAAAATCCTATGAGCAGAATCCAGCCGGATTCACATTTTATACCTTGGGTCAAGGGTTTTGGATAAAAATCTGAACCACATGATCAACAGAAATTCATGCAAACTTCAAGGAAACCAAGCCTGAATCAAGATTTCTGTCCCAGTTTGATATGTGTAGAGTGTTCATGCATATACACAACTAATTTGTAGGAGAAATTGAGACAAGAGAATTGTCAGCCCAAAGGTGGATGTCCACTGCAAGTCAAAATAATGAAAGGAACATTTATTGTGTTACACTGACATTTTACCCAGATGTCTGCATAGTTTTCAGGATATTAGGGATGTGAAAACACCAACACGCAGAAAATGAATGTGGTGGAATAGGACGTGCTGTAAATCCAGTCAGATGCAATTATTGAGGAGAGGGAACATGGAACACCCTCCTCTCTCTGCTTTAAAACTCTGCAGTCTGAATCTCCTGAAATTAGAGCCGAATCCATCATTGATTATGTCATTCCCCAGAAATATGGCCTTGAGCAGATTTGTCATCACTCTGCTGGTGAGGCTGCACCGCGGGCACGGCCACCATCAGTCAGGAGGATACAATTTCCCAACCACCACAAGTCAAGCAAATGTGTTCCCAGCCTTGTGGGACAAGTTCTGCAGGAGATGGATGGCACCAGGCCGTGATGGATGGCAGCAGCAGGGCAGCTCCTCACACACCTCTGTGCTGTGAGCAGGGTTTAATCCTCAGGGAGGGACGGGCACTGCAACGCTGAAATCCTGCGGAAATCTGGGGAAAAGGGAAATGCTGGCTGCCCATCCCTGGAAGCGTCCCAGGCCGGGTTGGACAGGGCTTGGAGCAGCCTGGGATAGTGGAAAGTGTCCCTGCCCAAGGCAGGGAGGTGGGACTGGATGGAATTGAGGTCCCTTCCAGCCCAAACAATTCTGTGCTCAATGATTCTATGATCCAGCCTGAATTCAACATTTGCCTTTTTGTCTTCACATCCTGAAATTCTCCACCACCTCTGCATCTCTTGATTCATTTTGATTTATAATCCTATCCATATCATATTTTCACTTTTTGGATTCCATCTTTGCATTTCATTTTGTCTTTGCATTTATTACATTTCGCTGCTCACATTTCCCCCACAATTTAAACACTGTCCCAGCTCAATTGAGGACAAGCAGCCCCTACATCGAGTGTCCTCCTTTCTCTGGCATCAAAACATTTTCCTTTTTTTCCCCCCCAATCTGCTGCAGTTGGAATTCCACCACTGGCAGAGACGAGCTGACTAATCCAATTTCTCTCTATGCAGAGAGTCCTCTTGCATTTCTCTCTGCACTTCTACTTTTTCCCTGAATAGCCGTCATTTAATGCCCCGTTATCTTGGATGGCACTCATTTAGTGGTTTATTAAGCAGTAATTCAGCAGCCTGTTATCAGTTCCTACTAGAGCTGGGGAAAATATGCCAGCCAAGTATGTGAGATTTCCGCAGAATTACGGCGGTTTTGTGATTTTTGGATTAGAGAAAAATTACCCCAAAGTAATAGATATGAAATGTTTTCCCTGCATTTCATTATTGGCCTGGTGCTAAAGCTCCCATCAGGCCATTCTGACTGTAGATTGTCTGATTTTTATTTCTGTTTCCAACCCAAGCAGCAAAATTCTACAAAATCACAAAGAACTCAATGGACTGAGAAGTCCTAAACCTGGACACACTTTTTCTCCTGCACTCATGTCCTTTCTGAATGCTCCCATGTGGGGAAAAAGACATAAATTAATTTTTTAGAGCTTCTTAAAAACCTGGGAGTTGAAGTGAAATAATGGGCAAAGGTATAAACCAAAGTGTAGAAGGATCAGTGTAAACCCCAGCTGGAAAAAAAATGGGTTTGTGAAATAATTTTGATGGTAGAATAGGCAAAGACTTGATTGGAAATTTTAGCTTGTAAAGGTTGATGAAAATAGTATTTTTAAATGATAAATCGTTCCTAAAATGGCTGGAGTTTAACCAATAATGAAATAAAATAGATAAAAGGGAGGAGGTAAGAGAGTGGCGGAGCAGCTATGCTGGCTCTGGCCATGGAAAACTGCTATGGAATTTTCCATATCTGCTTATGAAAAGCATTTCAGGTTCTGAGTTCCCTCTGGAAACTTGCACAGGAGCCACAGGAGGACACAGGGTGAGAACTCTTCCCCTGCCCTGGCATTCCGTGCTCCCCTCGGGGGTGGGAGCCTCGGGAAGGGTTCACAGGGTCCCCTCAAAGCCCAGGTTTGGGCTGCTGCTCTTTCTGGGCAGCTTTGAAGTGGTGCCAAGAGGAAAGGCAGTGTCCAAATGGGATCATTTCCAGTTTTCCCTGGATTTTCAGCCTGCTGGTGTGGCCAGCAGCGTTTCCACCTCTCGTGCCTGGCTCTCAGCCCTTCCTGCTGATCCCTTCCCTCCCCATCTCTGCTCCAGGGCAGAATTTCAGTGCAGCCCCCTCAGCCTGCATTTCCCCCTCCTTTCAGCTTTCAGAGTTTTGTTTTGTTGTTTATGCTGTCAATTCTTCTTTACTTTTTTTGGAGAACACATCAGATAAAGGTCATTTTTCCTTGAATGGAAAGGCACAGTAATTTTGACAGTGAGACATTCCCAGCTTGCTCTACATCAGAAATGTTGATATTAGCTCCTTTAAAATAGTGACTGGAGACAAAAATTGCCTGAGCAACTCAATGGCTGGCAGTCATTTCCCAAAAAAAACAACATTTGCAAAGTTATGCTTGTGGCTTCTGCTAAATTCCAGGGTGCCATTACTGGAGGGATTTTAACTTCATTTGTGTTTGCTCAGGGAAAAAAAAAAAAAAAAAAAAAAAAAAAAAAAAAAAAAAAGAGATCATCATGAAGGTTATAAACAGCCACAAAAGATGATGGCTTCAAATAGTGTCTTTTGGCTGATCCATAATCATTTGCCTTGGCAATTTTATTGGGGAACATTACGGCTGATCACTAACTCTGTGTTCCTAATTATTTCTGAAGTATTGTGCTGCTTTCTGTGCTGAAATGCAGAACGAGCAGAGCAGTGGGCTGCTTGGGATTGCAATGTTCTAACTGGGTTTTAATCAATGAGTGATAATGAGAGCTTGTGTTTTGACTTTCCCTTCTTAATTGCCAGTAATAAAGCAGCTCCTCATTGATGGTATTTAGCAGAGTTCAGTTTCATTCATCTCTGTTTATTCTATTTATTTTGAAAGTGCCTGGGAGCTTTCAGCATGCTAGACACAATAACAGAATATACAATGCTAATTATATTTTCCTTGCCTGATATTTTCCACAACAGAGGATGATGCTGCCTTTTCCTGGGGAGTGATGGCACCTCCCTGTTTTCAGCAGCTTTGTGGAATGCAAGAGGAGTCAAAGGATAAAACCATGTCCAGTGAAATCCCAACCACATTTTGCTGTTTAAATCTTTATTTCCCTTCTGCTGTTCATGATAGTTGAGGTCTGTTGTTTTTTTGGTTTTTTTCTGCCAGCATGCCAAAATTAGAATTAAACATAAATATTCTCAAGATGAGGCAGATCTGCAGGTGCTGCTGGCCAGGAAAATTCATCTTGCCCAAACGGCCACAACAAAGCCACACGAGGTCTGATCTATCTCAGCAGATCTTCACTGGCCAATTGTCAATTTGGCAATCTGATTTTTGGTTAAGAAAAAACATTTTTTACCTGAAAGATTAAGCTCCAGATTTAGTTTTGGTCCTTCAAATGGATGCCAGTACTGTGATGACAAATGCATGCAAATCAGTCTGTCAATACAATAAATATTTTGATAATATCCTGCCTGAATAATCTAATTTAAATCAGGACCTGCCTTAGGTTTAAAATGTTTTAAATATCCCTTGCATTCCTCCTCAATTATATGTAAGAAAATAAAGAGGTTTTTAATCTTGCCTGGATCATTGCTTGAGACGATTTATATCCCAAGATTTTCTTCCTGAGTTATCAATCATCTGAAAGCAAGAAGTAGGTGGCAGCCTGAAATTTCTATATCAGATCTTTCTGTGTCCTGAGGAATGTTTTGCCGTGGCAGTAATTTGGGCTACAAAAATAAATGGCCTCCTCATGTTTTTTCTATTATCTTCATGATCTCAATTATTTCTAAGTGTTATCCCAGGATATGAACCTTGTTATCTACATATAAAATCACTGCTGATGTCAGGGTCTTACAGCTGATTTCTGACTGGTTTAATTCATGCCTCTTCCTTAAGCCCTAGTGAGAAAAACAAGCATCTGCCAAGGAGCCATTTTGTTCCAGTCATTCAAAATAAATAAACCAAATTTAAATAACTTGCACAAGGAGCTTAAACACCCACCTGCATTATAGTGCTGTAGAACAGAGATTGTATCTGGATTTCTACATTGGGACTCTCAATGCTGCAGAACCAAACTACAACTTCCCATTACAACCATTTTCCTGTTGAGCATAAGTGGGAATTACCAAGTGTGGCCTCTGGAAACAAAGATGAATCACTGCTTGCTTTAGTAAGCTCAAACTATTTGCAAAACCAGCCTTTTCCATGATTCCTCTCCATTCCAGTGTGGCTGGATCTTTGAGTGCAGCAATTCTCCTTTGTCCCCCTCTCTCCAGAGTCACTGCGTGGGAGCAAAGGGTTGTAAAGACTCAAATGGGTCTGAAATTTACCCAGATTCCTTCTTTTTTTTTTTTTTCCCTCATTTTCTGTATGAGCAGAACTGCATTTTCTCATGTTGTTGTGTGCTCATTCAAGTCAGTGTTTCCCTCTCTCACATTAACAAGGCATCTATCAATGAAATTTGGGAGTCATCACACGAAATTCCAATGACAAAAATCGTCTGAGCTTAATTACTCCCCGTCCCCTAAAAGAGCAAAGCACAGTTACATATTAAACAGAGAAAAGTTAGGAAAAAACCCAAAGTGCTGGCTTTATTTAAGTGGCAGGATATTAAATGATATAGCTGTTATCTTTTCCTGTAGTATAAATTATTGAATTAAGCCTTCAGTCAGTTTGGCAGCAGCGCCAAATGAATATTACAGGAGTACAATGCAGCAAACAGAATCTGTCATCGAATCTGGGGCTGCCTTAGAACTGAAATTACAGTGAACAAAATGCTCATGCACTAGATTGGAAGAGGTTCATTATTATTTATTCATCTTGCCTAGTAACACAAAAAAACTAATGAAATTTCATTGAGAAGGGGGCACGTCAGGATTAGTATCCATCAGAAAGGCACATCCCTCCAACTCCATCAGGGATCTTTGTCTCCATAATTAGATGTCTGTTCCACGAGAGTTCTCCACCTGAAGGACATGCCCAAGATCATGACACGAAACAAATCACCCACTCTAATGAAAAGGTGATTTTCACCTCTTATTTCACTTGTCTGCATCTCCCACTGTAGCACAAAGTCTTGGAGAAATCTTTTCATGAAGCCAAAAGAAGTCAGGCCCAGGTAGGAATTTCAGCACTGTTGCTCACATGTTTGTTTGTTTTTCAGTAAAACATTCCATTATTAATGCAGGTGACACATTGTGTATTTATAGCTGCTCTCCTGGAGCACTGTTCCACACATCCCCACAATGAATTGTTCATAAATCCGTGCTCATCCCCAGTCAAAAGCTTAAATCAGTGCAGCTCCACTGCGTGATCTCCACAACCCATCCATTAGGAGCGATTTTCCTTCTCTGCAACTTGAACTTCTGCTCTGGAATCTTTAGGGAATGTTTGGGGGTTTGTATGGAACACTGAATCCTCTAAATCTGAGCTTTGATTGCTGCACTCAGGGTGATATCAGGAGAACACCTCGCATTTTGGCATTTAGGGATCCATCCTAAATTATTTTGGGATTAGAATGTGTGGATCTGTTAGATGGGTAATAAATTTGCTGCTACCCAAATATATTCCTAGAAAGTGTTGAAGCAATACTGGTTATTATAGAACTCTTAAAAAAAATGTTGGCAGTATCACATTTTGACAAAATCTTTTGTCACTATATATATTTAATTGAAAAAGGCTCATAATTCTCCTGACTACGACAGTTTTTGCATAATACTTCCTTAATTATCACCTGTGATATATTGCACCCTTATTTTCTCTGCTAGGTTCTGACAATAACAGTTATATTAGGAATTAAATCGGTGTTTTATTGCTTGATTGTTTGTTTTCACACTCAAGGAAAACGTGCAGTCAGTCCATAACCTGAGCAGGTTGTTTGCCACATCGGCCTCGGCTCACCCTACCTGCCCCACCACAGAAATCCAGTTTAAATAACAGGAAAAATATTGGAATATTTGACTCATTTCTCCAGGATGCAGGATCACAATCAACTTGCTGAAAACCTTTCAAATTTTTTTTTGCCATCTAGGGCTGAAGGAGCCGTGATTAAATAAAAATTCTATCTCCAAACTCAGATCAGGAGTGGGGCTCTCTGAGTGAGCCACAGGCAGCCTCCATCCATCACAGCTGGGATGAGGGGACAAAGGAAGGGACACTTGGAGTGCCAGCCCTGGGAAGTGCCAGGTCCCAGCTGTGCCTCCCTGCCCCTGCTTGCCCTCATTGTTTTTTTCAAATCTCGAGGAAGTGGCACAATTTTCCCACTGTCTCAAGCTGAGACAGGGCAGGTTTAGGTTGGATATTTGAGAAAATTTCTTCATGGAAAGGGTTCTGAAGGATTGGAACAGGCTGCCCAGGGCTGTGGTGGCATCCCCAGCATTGCAAGTGATCACAAAAAGTGTGGATGTGGCACTTGAGGACATGGTTGAGCAGTGAACGTGGTGGTGGTGCTGGGATGGATGGATTTATGCTTTGGAAGTCTTTTCCAGCTGCAATGAATCCATGATTCTGTCAAAGGGAATCCTTGTGCTCTTGGCTGTCATTTTAAAAACAGTTTTGTTACAAACCCTGGGCTTGAGTTCCCCATCATTACTGAGAGTTTTCCTGACTTCAGCAGTGCCAGGGCTTCCCCCCCGTGTGCCTCATCACTGCCTCCCTTCTCCCAACATCACAGGGAGATAAATGTCTCCCTGGCACCGTGTCTGCTAACACAGACACTCTAGAATTCCACCAGTACTCCCAACTTGACTCTTTCAACAGAAGCTGAGACTTGAAAGGAGCCCTGTGTCTCTGGAGCTCTGCACATCAACATCTGAAGGGAGAAGACACATGAAAGTTGAAGGCCCTCTGGGAAAATCCTGCAGGTCTTAGGTTGCTCCTTCCTGCTCAAACCTACAAGATCTAATCTGCCTTTCTCTGTGCTGCTGCCTCACTCTCAGAGCTGGGTGGCCCTGGGAGGGGCAGAGGGAATCCTGCCTGTGCCCCTGACGAGTCGTTTCTCTTCCCACAGAACATTTCCATGGCCATTTTTTCTGCTTCATCTTTTCCCATCTTCTCTGCCAGTGTAAAAATCCGGCTCCTTGAAGGGATGTGTGTTACTCTAGGTGGTACCAAGCACTGTCTCATCCATTACCTCTCATTTTTACATCTGCCAGGCTCCTTTTAAAGTCCTTGAACTCCCTGGTCTAGGACTTTGAGGAAAGAAATAATAATTTTATTCTGCTTCTGACAAGATTCAACCCCAAACCCTCAGTGCTCTTTGCAGGGAAACTCTCCAAGCATTCAAAACTCTGTGGGCCCCATAAACTCTAATTAAAAATTACCAATATCTTCAGCTGAAAAATTAAACAGATTTTGATTAAACTGGAATTTTCATAATTTTTCTGCTGTCATTAGAAGGGGGAAGGGTCTAATTCACCTGTCCCATCCCTTTTGCAGGAGCTGACAGGTGTTTTACTATCACACTGATTTAAAAGACGCCTCTTAATCAGGTGTCAGCTTTGGCCCATAAAGTCATATTAATGTTTTGGATCAGATATGAAGCTCTATCTAAGGCACATTAAGAAAGATTCATTAGAAACTCACTACCCCTGGAATTTACAGCCTTCCTGGAACTTAATAGCCTGGATAAATTCCTCCTTATCTGGTTTGCTTATGTGAATTATGGCAGTTTTGCATTTAGAAGCCTCTCCTTATGATCTTTTGTAAGGATCTATTCCAGGTTGCTCCAAATCTGGTCCAACCTGGCCTTGGACACTTCCAGGGATGGGGCAGCCACAGCTTCTCTGTGCTCCCAGCCCAGCAGAATTCCCCATTCCTGGTCCTGGAGCAGTGAATCCTCTGGAGTTTGGCTCCTCAGAGCTGATTCTCCCAGGAAAACCTAAACTCTTTCCATGATGTTTCTGGGACACTCTCAGTTTCACCAAACAGATTTTATCTGCTGTCACTGAGCAGCTTGGAGTAATGGTAATTCCAACTCCACTTTGAAAAAAAAAAAAATTAAAAGAAAAAATCCCAATGGGAAGGAAGGTCTGTGTAGGAAAGGGATAAATCCAGCTAATTTACAGTATTGGCCTGCTGAGCTACTCACAGACCCTACAGACTGGGCCTGGGCCAGCCTAAACTGCTTTGGGATGTTCTCCTTTGCATTTCCAGAGACCTCACAAGGAGCTGAATATGAGGCCAACCAGAGTCAGGAACAGGAAAGAACAGGGAGCAGGATTTGCCAGGAAATTCAGTTGATTAAGTGCAAACTCCAGATTTGTTCTTCTTTCTCGGTGTCTGGATGAGGCAGAGCAGAAATATTTAAATATCTGTTATGGCTGAGTGAAACCTCTTTAACTCCATTGGACAGGAATATCAGGGTGTGAAATATCCCCCCATTCATTGCCCATAAAACAGTGACTGGGAGGCACTGGGACACCTCCTGATCTTCCATAATTATGGAAAAAACAGGGTTCCTCCTCTTCCATTAGCACTGTGTTAATCCCTGCATTGGCTGAGGACAATATCATGTAATGAGGGAAGGAATGATGATTCATTTTCCTGCTTTAGCTTTGAATTCAGGCTGGCATAATTATGGTCTTTATGGAGATCAAACTGATTTGGCATCATAAAGAAATAAATACATTTTAACTTCTTATCAAACATTCCATAACAAGAGTTTATATTTACTTTCAAGCACCACGCTGAGGATTCACACATGATTTTTATGTATAAAACAGATACATTTAATCAAATATTCATTTTCCAACTGATTTTAAAAAAAAATCTGAGCTATTTAAATCTTAACAAAAAGCAAACAGCCCCACGAAAATGCATTTGTCATGTGTATCTCTGGAGAAATAATGGGGATTGTATTGAACCTGGAGGATGGAGAAGAAATATATGGCCATTCTCTATAGGAAACACAAAAGGATGCATCAGGAAATTAGAAATGACCAGCCTGACCTTTTCTATAAATAAGAGATGGACTCCTAGGACACCATTGGCTCTGAGAGTGCACATCATTTCTCACAAATTTGGTGTTATTCTCTGCTGCAGATCAGCCAGCGAGGAAAGGATATTAAAGAGAAAACAAAACAACAGCAAGAAGCTGCCTTTACTAAAATTCAGGTTTTTTGTGACAGGGACTGTGACATGTCCACTGGAAAGGAGCTGTAAAATATTGTGTCCTTATTCTACACTTTAGGAGCCTGCTGCATTAAGGTCATGGGAAGGGTGTATAAAATGAAGTTATTCAATACTCTGCAAATCACAAATGAGTCTAAATTCCATTTAGGAAAAAAAAGTGAGAAATTAATCCCAAAATATTTGCATTTTTATGAGGTGAAGTAGGGGTTTTTATGTACATCAGGCAGTTCACCACTGGCCCAGGCAGGTACAGGGATTTAAAATGCAGAACGATGAACCCTGGGTCATTTTGTGGCTTCAGAGCAACTTCTCCCTGGCAGTTCTGGGAAGGTAACGAGAAGGACTGAGGGAATGAACCCAGAAGGGAAGAAAATTCCAACCAAAGAAAAGACAAGTCAAAGGGTCAATTGTAGAAACAGTGAAAAAAGAAGTCTTCAAACACCCAGGCACCATCCCAGAGAGCTGCTCTGCCTTGCCCCCGTGGTTTGCTGAACCAATTGTCTCCTGCCCTGCTCCCCAGAAAAGGGAAGAGCACCATGAAACAGAGAAACTGTTCTGGTGTGCCTTGCAATCAGTCATTTCATTTTGGATATGAAATATAGGTTGATTATGTAATGCTACTCCTGTTTTAAAAGGATTGAAGAAGGGGAGGGAAAAACCCCAAAACACCAATAAATCAGCCAAAAAAACCCCCATCAAGAACCCTAAACCCAGGCCAGTATAAAAAAAGTAGACATGAAGTGTACAAAAATAACATCTCAAGGGACGGGAAGGGTTGGAGGAGAGGGAGGTGAGTGATTCCCTCAGACTGTGCTGTGACCAGGGAACACAATTCCACAATTCCACAATTCCACAATTCCACAATTCCACAATTCCACAGTTCCATCCTTTCCTGCTGCCAGTCCTGATCACAGCAGAAGGATGAGGTGGATTAACAGCTGGCCAGAGAGCTTCCATGGGAAATATGCAAAGAAGCTTCATTGTCACCTGCAAAATAAATCAGCAGCACCTGAGCTCTGCGATTTTATTATCAATCAGCCTTGAAATATTTCCTCCTTAATAGTGCAATGTCTGGAGGTGGATTCTCTCTGCTGAATGCAATCACAGACCTTAACTTGCAGCAGAAAGCAAAGGACTCCAAAGGACAATTTTATGTAGAAGGACACGTTAAAGGCATCTAATCTTAAATTATTGTTTTTCTTTCACAGGGGAAGAAACCCTTCATGGGCCTATTTTTATCCAAGAGCCATATGATATCACTTATTCCATGGGCTCAGCAAATGCAGAGATCCTCCTGAACTGCACAGCTAAAGGATATCCACTGCCATACTACAGGTGAAGTCAGCCTTGGGGGAAATTCTGTCTCACTGTGACTCTTTGAATTGTGTTTTTGTCCCTGCACCACCAGAAATAAACAGCCCCAAAATCTGGTGAGTGCCCACAGCAAGGATATACAGAGTTTAGAGTAAATTTGAGGAATGAAGGAAAAATGGTTTTGCTGCTTTGCTGTCAAGAAAATTAACACAGGAAAAGAAAATAATTGAAAATCATCCCTAAAGTATTAAAAAAGTTACAGAATTAATTCTGAATCTGTAGAACAGCTGTGAAAAATGGGAAAATGGAAGCACTGAGAATCTGTACTTGATAAAACTTTCCAGACATTAATAAATGCTTGGAAAGCAGAAGAGCAACATCCTTCCCCTTTCCTAATTCCAGCATTCCATGTGCATATTTATGGTGTTTGTTTAGAGAAACAGTCCAATATCTTACAAAAGTCACTTAATAAAACCTTGGTACAGAGGATTTTTTGTTTGTTCAGTAACTTATGGACTCATCATTTACAATATAACTTATTGCCCCAAGGATCTGAAAACCCAAGTTGGATAAAAGGAAAAGCTGGGAATCTAAGGGGAAAAAAATTTTAAAAAGACATTGTGCTTTCTTCAGAAAATTTTGGGGAGAGTAATGGTTGAGGTGAAGGAAAATTTTATAAATATATATATATATATATAAAATCTTTCATGCAAGACATGAAAGAAAATGGTGTCCTATCCAATTCTTAGAGAATATTTGTTGAGGATATTTTAACTGCTCCCACCACAGCCTTCCCTGCTTGGCTTTTGAACTTCATGGCTTGATCTGTCCCCAGACATTGTGTTATGAAATGGACTCTTAATTTCTTTAATTGCCTTTGTGAAAGGAACCCTTAATTTCCTTTTCACAGTGCAACTTCTCCTGTGAGTAGAAACCCTCTTGTATTTCCCAACCCATTTCTTCTCCCTGCTCTCTACATGAACATCAACTGGTTCAAGCCATGAATTTCAAGCCTTTCCAGGCCATCCCCACTTTTGTTTCATATTTAAGCAGCTTCCTAGAAAATTCCTGGACTCTTGTATCCCCCATGGATTCCTCACACCCACAAAGAGCAGAGGCAGCAGCTTCTACCAAGCAGGAGAGTTGGGAAGTCTCCCCCATCCCATATTTGATATCCATATTTTACCTTTAATTTTTTTCTACCCATCCATTAATTAAATTCCCCGGGTTTTTGGGGTTTTTTTTTTCACCATTCCCATTTTTTTTTTTTTTTTGCAAAGCCTCAGCGGCCTCCATGGACATGAGATCAACATTTGGGAATGGATCTTGGAGCCTCGAGGTCAATTAAAAGTTATCAGACCATCAGTGCTGCACTTACACCACGACTGGGAGGGAGCAGGGAGCTTTTCACTGTCCTTTGATTTCACCACAGCTAATGCTGGCTTTGTCAGATAAGGATTGAGCCCACATATTTAAAGTTCCAACAATTTTAGATAAATCAAGCCCAGTATGAAATTTTAATCATCTCCTTTGCTGAGTGATGGCAAAGAACAGCAAGGACTGCTGGAGGTTTCTCTTTGATTCAGAAACACAGAAGCACTCCAACAGGAAGAAAGTTAGATATGAGTTAATTTGCTATTTAGCACTTTTTTTTTTTTTAACACCAAGAAATATGCTGATAAGTGCCTTTTCTTGAAATAAAAATTGCTTAGCGTTTCCTAAAAGTTTTATTTTACTAGGCACTCTTTTATTCTTATAGACTTGTCAAATGTAGTGATAATTTTTTGCAACTCCTCCTCAAAATATTGTGTGTCTGAGAAGCACAGTGCAAGAATTGTGTAGAACTGTAGGTGGAAGGTTTTAGTAATAAAAATGAGACACAGTTTTCCCTCTGGAAGTAACAGAGAACACAGATTACCCTGGAAACAAAAATATGGATGGAAGCATCTTTGAAACCATTAAGAGATATATAAATGTTCTGATAAATATAATATTATCTCTTATGTCTTTTTTTGTAGAGTCAAAATTGTCTATAACATCAGGTACATTATTCCAGGTGTTTCCTGGTGTGACGCAGGTGGTAAATAAACACAACTTTTAAAATTAGATTTATCATTTTTGGCACTTAATAGTGTCAAAACTTTTTGGTTATAGTCACCAGAGGGATTATCACCAACTAACTCAATGAATTTTACTTCTTCTTTTTTTTTTTTTTTTTTTTTTTTTTTTTTTTTTTTTTTTTTTTTTTTTTTTTTTTTTTTACTTCCAGCCTATCTATGAAAACCCTGGAGTGTTTCCAGCAGAATTTTGACATTTTTGGTTTGATTTCAGGCGCTTTCTTCTCCTGCACTTCCATTCAATATCCAGAGCAATCCAACAATCCTGCATTTTCATGCAGGTTAAAAATCGAGGGTGTTTTCCCCTCAGTAATCTCCTCAGAGAGGAGTCAATGGAACTAATAAATAAATCCAAGGGCAGCATAAGCAGCATTCATTTGGACAACATTTTAATATTTCAGCCCAACACAGAGCGCTGCACTGAGAGGAGATAAAGAGATTCCAATCCAATCCAAATCCAAGCAGCACGAGGATCACTGGAACACACAAATGAGAGGGGGGGGAACGGAGCACAAAGTCTACAAGGATTGCATCAAATGGCATCAAATATGTTCATAATCATTGCATCAAGCTGCAGAACAACTCCCAGTAATCCCAAAAATCCACCCTTGGCAAAGAAATTGCAGCCCTGCTCTCATGTCCTTGTTCCCTGGAATCTCCTCCTTGGCTTAGTGCAGATTCTGCCTCAAAATTGGGGTGGGATTAAAAACTCCTTCACCCTCTGCTGTCTTGTTCACAGGCAAGAGTTTTTCAACTTCCCATTTTCCTCCTCACTGGAAGCGCTGTACATTTTGCAAATCCTTTTCCCAATTACCAGAAAGCCTCAGGTGGCTAGGCAGGATATTTCCATTTGAATGCAAATAATCTAGGAAATATAGAGCACAATGAAGTCATAAAAATATTGATATTTTTGTTATAGCAGCACGCTGGAAAGATAATTTATTAAATCGTGTGAGCATATACCCACTCACAGTCCTCGGGCTCCTAGGGAATGGATCAATTCACCATCAGAATATAGGAAATTTTTTAAAGTTTAGCTTCTGAAACAACTGTTGGAAGAAAAACAATCCAGGATGTATTTCCTAGAATTGAGGAAAAATATTTTCCAATGGTTGCGTGAAAAAATTCAGAAAAATACATAAATGGCCTCTGCCTTAAGGGGCTTATGTTAAAAATTCCCTAAAATAATTACCCAGATTTCTGTGATTTAATACACTGCAGAACACACAAAGTCATTAAATCATTGTCTACCACATGAATTCATTAATTTGCTTCCTCCAGTGATGTAAACATATTAATTAGGGAGAAAGCCCACACCAGGAGCTGAACCCCTGATCTATATGCAAAGTTTAATAATCATTGTACCATGGTGATTAGAATGATTATGGGGATACTGTGAAGAATTCATTTGCAGCAACTAAGCAAACGTCTTTGCATTTGTTTGGAAAAACAATTATAGGTCTTAATTGGGAGCCATGCAATGATGACAGCAGTTATTTCAGTGATTGATTCTGAAATGAAAGAGAACTGGCAAATTAAATACCAGAATATCTTAGATTAGAAAATGGAAAGCTTTAGACAACTCAGAGCAGGTGTAAATCCTGAAATATGGCAAAATGCTAATGCTAATACCCTCAAATAAAACAAAACCTGGACCAACTCTAGCTATATAGCTAGATATCAAAAAGGAATCAAGGAGAGGTGCAGAAACACCAAAAATCAGCTGGAATTCATAGGGACAATTCCTGAGAGTTGAGTGTTGCACCCAAATTTTTCAGTGTGGATGCATCTATGAAAGGGGAGGCAGCAACCCAAAGAAATTATTTCATGTTATTAGAACTTGCTCACAGAATTCCATTGGTTTCATATTTAATCTGTCATTATCTTTCAAAACAACAAAAACTGCCCTCAGTGTCGGGGAAATAAGCAGAAATTGATAATTTTTATGCTGTGGTTCTTCAAATAATTGACAAGGAGGTGATTGTCCTTGGTTTGGGCACTGCCAGGAGCCCAAGGTGAGCCTCTGGCAATTTTTGTATGAACCTTCCATCCAGTGGAGGGCCTGGAATCACACCCAGAGATCAAATGATAACATTTGATAAAATCAAATGAACAAATAAATGTAACAGAAATGATGAAGGCTGAGGAGGTGGCTCTGATATAAAATCAGGAGAAGAAAATACCTGGCTGTGGAGTTTTAGGGTTGCTTGACCATCTACAAATTGGCATTAACAAACCCAAAACTTGTAGGCCTCAGTGGCTGAGTCCCTCATCCTTCCTTTGGCCCTCAGATGAGCAAGGAAAATTCAACCCTAACGTGACTAATGGCAAAGGCACAAAAAATTCCCTCCTAAAACACATAATAATTATTTTCTTTGAAAGAGAAATTGTATTCTGACATCTGTAAACAGCTGGGTAATGCTGCAGACACAATCCATTTTCTGCTTAGTGGACTAAGAGGGACAAATCATGATTTAAACCAGCAGCGTTCTCATCATCAAATGATCAGTCTCAGACTTGCTGTATAAAAACTTCCCTCCCAGCTTTTGTTCTGCAATCCTTCCTGATCTACATCTCCAAAGCCTTTCTGTTGCCAAATTCACAATTAATCATTTGCAAGGACTGTAAAGCATATTCAGGTACCACTCATATGATTAAAAAATAATGTAGTTGTAGACAAGGTGTAACACCCCCCCCCCCAACTGAATGGATAACTTTGTGTGAATAAGTTGTAATTACTTTTTGTGGACATTTGGGTGACAAAAGTAAAGATTTTCCAAAGAATACCGTTATTGCTATCATTAAGATTGATGTAAGAAGCAGTGGTGTGTGAAAAATGATCTAATTTTATGATATTTAACTACATTTTTATCATTACAGGTATGCTACAGCACACTATTTAAGATAAATATGAATAGGCTCTGTAAATTATAAGCATAATTTGATTTTTTTCCCCTCAAAGGTGGAAGCAAAATGGCACAGATATTGATCTTACCATGAGTTATCACTACAGGTTGGTTGGAGGCAGCTTGGCAATCAATAACCCACATAAAAATCAGGATATTGGAACATACCAGTGTTTGGCCACAAATTCATTTGGAACAATTCTGAGCAGGAAGGCAAAGCTTCAATTTGCATGTAAGTTGGGAAGATCGTATTTATTAAAACATTATTTTCCTAATAATTGTGCACATGGGTTGTAATTTATTGGGTAATTAAAGGATCATAGGGGATTCTGTCCAAAAGGTTTGACTTCCTTCAGCACTGCTTATTCCTAAAGAAACCAAAATGTTCTTAGTAAATATTAATAACAAAACCAGACATCTGATGGCTGCTGCCCTTGGGAGCCAGAATAAAAATCAGGAAATGGAGAGGTCAAGGAGGATGAGCACAATTATCTTCACTTAATAAAGGTGTTTTCACTTTTTAGGACAGTGGATTTGTTGTTATCCCACAGGTAGCTACAGCTGGGGGTGGGAATTGCTGCCAAAAGTTGGGCTTTGAGTTTTCTGTAGCTAATGAGGTCTAATTGAGACACAAAACCATTGTTCCCCTAATTGGCACACTGATATTTTTTTGTTTTTACATTACCAAAGAAACACTCTTTTTCCTTACACAACATGTGAAAGTGTGAGCTACTCTCTGAAATATATTTCAGCTCCCTCAGGCCGAGCACGTTGTCTGTCTTGAGATGATTTAAAATTTATTTCATCTTTGCTCCCCTTTCACTTCTTCACAACTTCACAACCTTTTTTCACAAGGTTTGGACACGGTGACCGAGTTCTGTGAATGCCCTGGGGAGGGGGAGAACAACAGTGACAACTAAAAAACTCCAGATATTCCCTCCAGCCTTTTTTTTTTTTTTTTTTTTTTTTTTTTTTTTTTTTTTTTTTTTTTTCAGTCTGAAGCTCAGAGCAGTCTGTTGCTGGGAGAAAGCAATTGTTTTCAAAGCTTATTAATAAAACATGTGACTAAAGCCAACCTTGTGTCACTTTTTCAGACACCAGCAAACGGATTAATTATTAATCTTGTTCCATTTCTCATAGCAAACCTCATGTCACAGGGGTTACACAAAGGAGACATCAGAGGTCAGGTTGGTTGGCAGAGTCTCTTTCAGCAGAGCTGATCAAAAGGTGTATCACTGGTACCTCACTTAATAATGTTTTACCCTGAATTCCTCAAACAGCTTTGATTTCTAAGAGCTGGTCAAATGTAAAAAGAATAAAAATTTGGTTCATTATTTTACCACTTTTTCTGCTGGAACATTTTTTCAAGTCAGACTTCCTGTGTGGGGAATTTTTTTGAGATTTGGAGGTAGAAGTTGTTTAGTGACAGAATAAATTCCATTTTAGAAAGGAGCAAGAATAGACAGCCACCTCAAAAATGCCCATGGAGTCTGTAGTACCCAAGGAACAAGGCAGGCCAGGGAGGAGCTGGGAAAAGACATAAAGAAAGGAAATATCTTTAAATGAAGGCACAAACAACTAGTAAAAAAATTAAAATAAAATAAAAGCAGGGGAAGAAAGAAAATCTGGAATATCTGTGACAGAAAGAAGACTCTGGTGATTATTCAGCATTTTGTATCAAGCAGTTCCTTTATTTAAGCTTTATACCCCCACCCAAACACTGCCCAAAGTTCCTGCAGGGAGCAGATCCCAGAGCTGGGTGTGCTCTGCCCCCAGCTCAGCCTGCTCCAGCCCTCCAGCTCCAGCAGCACCACAGAATGCTAAATTTATCCCATAATCAAGCACTACACCACTGTTCCAGTAGTGGTGACATCTCCTCTCCTTCCCCATGGAGAGGAGAGAGGACAGACAAATCAAAGGCTGTTATTTACACTGACAAGCACAAATTTACAGGAAAATGCTTCAATTTAGCAGCATCACTGCAGAACTGGGAGTTTTAAGTTGTCTTACAATAGGGAAAAAAACAAACCCACAGTACATGGAAAACATCATAATGACCTGATGAGAACAGTGGAACAAATTACTTTGAAACACTTGTTCACAGTCAACATTTCCTCCCTTCTTATTTTCATGTTGCCTTCCAATTTAATCCTTTGTTTCAACCAATACTTCAGGCTATATCTTAAAATCCAGGCAGGCAGGCACGTTGCTGTTATGACACTTTCATTCAACACCTCACAAAATGGGATTCTTCCCTGGATTGGAACGCCTGGCATATTATTGCAATCTCCCTGATAAAGAATTGAATCAAACCTATTATCCAAGTACCAGGGTTTATGTGTATTTGTCTCTTTACTACAAGGTAACTAACTCTGAGTGGGAGTTTGAATTAATGATACCTCCAGAAACCCATTCAGCATGTCAGCTTAATACGTGAGAAATACTTTTTTCCTCTGTTCAAGACGGGAAGTTCTCCGAGAAGCAAAATAAATGCGGGACAAGATTAGAAATATGTCTTCAGCTTCAGCTGGAGTTTGGTGCTTATCCTCTATTAAAACCAGAGCTGTCAAAGGAAAGCTGCAGGAGGAATATTGTACAGAAGGCAGTGGCATAGATTATTAAAGCTACAAGCTGAAAATGAGAGACAGCGTCAGGGAGAGGGAGCACGTAAAGGCATTAGCGGGACGCGAGGATGGCAGGCCCTTGGCATCCCCGCTTCCTGCACAAGGGTTGTTTTGTCATAAATAAGCTTGAAACTCCCCATAAACCCTGCAGGCCTCCTGCTCCCCTGCCAGCAGTACGTTTGCAGCAGCCCACGTGTGTTTTGCAGGAGCTGGAGCTCTTGGGGTGGAAGTTGTTGTAAAGCTTTGGTGTCAAGGCTCGGCTTGTGAGGCAAAGCCAAACACGGGAGCTGGGTCCTTGTCCAGGCTGGAGTCTGGAGTCATGGCCTGACACCCACAGGGTTTTTCCCCTTCCAGGTCACTGCTGACATCCAGCTCAAGGTCACCTGGAACACTTTAGGCCAGCCTAAAGGGAAGTCAAAGGCTTGGGAAGTTCATCTTGGAAGCAGGCCTGAGTCAGCCTGAGGGAGGAGATGAGGATGTGAGAGCATTTCCTTCAGCTTTTACACAGCTGGGAGACACAGAAGCAGTAGAGGACACAGTTTTAAGCTGCACCAGGGGAATTTTAGGCTGGACATTGGGATAAAGTTCTTCACAGAAGGAGTGCTTGGGCACTGGGATGGACTGCCCAAGGAGGTGGTGGAGTCACCATCCCTGGAGGTGTTAAAAAAAGAATGGATGAGGCACTCAGTGCCCTGATGTGGCTCATAAGGTGGTGTTAGATCATAGGCTGGAGGTCTTTTCCATCTTGAATCACAACATCACAGAATTAACAGGGTTGGAAAAGACCTTTGAGATCATCAAGTCCAGCCTTTGCCCAATCTCCCCCTGCTCATGAACCACATCACAAAATGCAGCATCGACTCATTTTTTGAACACTTCCAAGGATGGGGACTCCATCACTTCCATGAGCAGCCAGTTCCAAACTTTGGCCGCTCTTTCAGTGAGGAAATTTTTTCCTAAGGCATTTTTGTTTAAGGCATTTCATGCCTTGAAAAAAAGACAAAAAACCTGTTGGGGAAAACTGCTTCAGTATGACTTCAACCAGAACTTTCTCCCAAGGCACACAGGGGATTTGCTTTAATTATTTCCTCAGTTTTAAGCAAAAATAACTGTGTGCAAACAACTGGTCTTGAGGGAAAACCCCATAACAGGCTGCTTGAAACAGCCTGTCCAGGCCTGTTACTTGTTCTTTTAGCTCTCAAAAGCATCTATAGCAGAGGCATTAAGGGATATGCAAGAGAAATAAGAAGTGCAATTAAACAAACGAGAATAAAAAAGGACTCCACAATGAAAAAGAATCAAACACGAACTTAATTCATAATTATTCAGGGCGCAAACCCAGAAAATTCAGTATTAATTGAGAGCATCTTGTTGCTTAGGGATCTTAAATTAGATTCTCAGTCAAATTATTCTACCCTTGATGATAAAAGTCATGATGATTGCAGCTTTCTCAGACCTGAAATTCTGAGAAACAGTGACAACAATCTAATTTCCTGCCTGGAATTGGTCACTTTGCCCTGAACCACACAGAAGGGCACACAGCGGAGCCATTAGACCCCGTATTTTAAAGTTCCCCACAATGCTACAGACCCAGGAAGGATTTCTCCTTGGAGTTTTTGGGCTCCAAGCACATTCTCCTGGTTTTCAAAGTGGTGCTCAAGGGTTTTGCTTGGTGCTTTTCCTCAGCAGCATTTTTCCAGCCCTGCCACCCTCCCTGCTCTCGGGCAGTGCTGATGTGCTCACAGCAGTGTGGCTGAGAGTGACAGTGCTGGAGCTCTTGCAATGAAATCTGCAGCTCCCAAGAGCTTCCAGGTGCTTTTTGTCAGAGGCAGAAGACACAGTTTTGCTGAAATAACAAATTAGAGGCAATAATTCCTCCTGGACTGAGCTTCTGCCATTCTGAAACACAAAAATAACAGTCCATCATTAGCATTTAACCATTTCAGGGAGGAATATGTTCAACCAAATCAAAGCCATTTAGTGTTGGTGGATGGTGACAGGCTGAGCTGTAGCAGAGCCCTGTTGGAGGGGCTGGCTGGGACATGCTCAGCCAGCATGAAAGCCCACTTCTCTGATTACTTCATCGTGTTATTTACCTTTGAGTGCACACAAATTACAGAAACATCACAAAGCAATCCAGCAGCCTCAGGATGTCATAACCCTTTTCACTGGCAGTGTATGCTTTGAAACAGAAAATGGAAAAATCAATAGGCTTGGATCAGATAGGCTGAATTTGCAAAGTCTGGACATGCATGAATTTAAGGCTAAATGGCACCTGCACTCCTGGCTGGGTTGTGTTGTGGTGCTGTGTGTGTCCAGAAATCCCTCTGTAACAATTGTATTTGATTAAAAGGTGTGCTAGCTGTTGTAACTACCACCTGGAGTAAAGCTCTCTGGGTCTTTAAGCTGATTGTTAATTCATCACAGCACAGGAGGGCTGGAATACTGATCAGGCTCCCTGGCAGTTGGATTGCAGGAATGAACTCTGGCAGTGCCTGTCTTTCTCAAAAGGAGGCATAAACTGCTCAGCTCAGTGCTCAACAGGCATTCAGGGGTGACCAGCTGATAAGTGAGGAGCAGGAAGGAGGAAGAGCTCAGCTTGCCAGCACCTGGAAAAGGTCATCATCAAAAGCACAAAATACATCCCTGAAAGTTTGACTTGGTTTCCTAAATTCCCTTTTCCCCTTAAGGGACATATCAGGTAAAGCTATCCACACAGAATCATGGAATGGCCTGGTTGGAAGGGACATTAAAGATGATCCAGTTCCACTCTCTGCCACCTCCCACTGTCCCAGGCTGCTCCAAGCCCTGTCCAGCCTGGCCTTGGGCACTGCAGGGATCCAGGGGCAGCCACAGCTGCTCTGGGCACCCTGTGCCAGGGGCTGCCCACCCTCACAGGGAGGAATTTCCTCCCAATATCCCATCCATCCCTGTCCTCTGGCAGTTTGAAGCCATTCCTCCTTGTTCTGTCCCTCCAGGACCTTTTCCAAAGTCTCTTTCCATCTTTCTTGTAGCTCCCTTCAAGCTCTGGAAGGCCACAATGGGGTCACCCCAAAGCTTCTCTTCTCCAGGCTGAACAATCCCAATACTCTCAGTCTCTATCCCCATTCTAGCACCACTCTCTACCCTACACGTGCTGAGTAATGCACTGAGCCCACCTCTCTCTTTTAAAAGGGCGACCTTCTATAGAATCCTAAAATGGTTTGGGAGGAACCTTAAAGCTCATCTCATTCCAACCCCACTTCCACAGGCAGGGGCAGCTTCCTGTGATGCAGAAACACATCCCAACTGCATTAAAAAAAAAAAAAAAAAGCCATAAAATCCTCCTTTGCAGGCTCTGCACAGCCCTCCTGGTGATCCTGCTGACACCTCCCAGTCTGCATCTTCCCTTCAGCAGGTGAGGAAAAAATGCAGTGGGAGCACTTGCTGTGGATCGATCCTGTCTGGAGGATGGAAGTGCTGCTGTCATCTCTTCCATATGTCACTGGCCAGGCTCACTGCTCAAAATTGCCTTTTGGACTTCCAAGCACAGGTAGAATCCAATATCACTGCAGCAGCAGCAGCAGCAGCAGCCACCCTCCCTGGTGTGGGGAGCTGAGGGCCAGGTTCTGAGGGCATGAGTTACAGGAAATAAACCCTGTATTTTGTCAAAATTCTGCTTGGAGTGAAAAGAAAGAGAACTTTCATTTATCACTTCTGATTGTTATGGACACTGTACCAATGCTCCAGCTCTCTGCAGCAGTTCCCGTGGCAGGAGACCACACCAAGGTCTTTGCTTAATGGAGGCTCTCCATGGAGCAGACCCAGCAGCCTCAGGCATGTTTTCCTTTTTCTGCCTCTTTACTTCACAGAATTTTCTCAGAAAATCAGGAAAAACCTGGTGAGAACCATTGCTGTGAGGAACATGGCATTTCCAGGAATAACAGCCCCAACTCTCAGCTGTCTTCACAGGAGAAGTGCTCCAGCCCTCTGATCAACTTGGTGGCCTCCTCTGGGCTGGTTCCAACAGGGAGGGGTCTCTAAGGGGTCACTGTCCTGCTCTAGTCACCCCAAATTGGGCACTGGGCATCCTTCGAGGCCACTTGAAGCAGAACACATGCAGAGAACCCTCTAAAGAGAAGCAATTTTACCTCTCCAAGTCCAAAACTGCTGCAAGACCTCACCACGCTCAGCTCATCTTCTCGTATCCCCGCTGAGCTTCCCAGTGTTTATTTCTTTGCAGAATTCTGTGCAGACAGAGCCTCTCACAGGCTCCAGAAGAGCAGGAACCACCACTCAGCAGTGATGAAGCAGGAAGCCTGGAAGGGTTTCACCTGCCTGCTGACAGGACAAGGCAGGGTGATAATGGAGCTTCTATTTTAAAGCTCTGCTATCACAAGAATAGGATCATGCAAATCTCCTGACGTTCTTGAAGACACAGAGAACAGCCTGGAGCCCTAAAAGCAGAAGATTTGGGTGTGTCTCCATAAGGAAGGGGTTTGCTTTCCCCATCATTCCCTCTTTTAGTCTCCTCTGCATTCCCAGAGCCCGTGTGATGTCCACTGACACCAGGTGCTGTCACGGCCTCCTCCCTCCTGTTAAACACATCCTGAAGCTGAGGGGATTGACATTCCCTGTTTATTTTATGTTGGAACAGACCAGGCACACCAGAAATTCCACTTTCCTGCCCCTCCAATGGTTTAAGCATCTCTCTCAGAGTACTTAACCACTGTGTTCAAAGCTCTGCTCTATCAGCACTTGGTTAAAGCTGCTTTATTCCAGGTTAGTTCCTTAGACTTTTATTATAAAAGGAGATTTTTTTTTATCTGTGAAACAGAGATCTACATTGCAGAGAGGTTGTAAGGAGCATTACAGGCAGTGAACCAGGCAGATAAAGTAGTAACAGGGAACATAGAAGTATTTGAAGATTATCTTTTAGTTCTATGTTACTCACTCTCCTTTAGGTCCTTAAAAAGTGTTTATCCTAAATCAACCCATTGCCAGTTGTATTGGAAAAGCAATATATGTGATTGAGATATGGTGAGGAACAAAGCCTCCACAGGTCCTGGAGCTGATAGATCCTGATTGATAAAATTTAATACTTGGGAAGGATAAAACCAGTCTATGTTTGCAGTCTGGGTTATTTGCTATTTTATCTGCTCTCCTTTCATTACAGACAAGATGATGTAGATTCCAATAAATTATTGAGTGATATATCCATGATGTTCACATGAGATTTTTCATTTTTTGGCGTGACAAAAGAAGTTATAGCAGAGGTTTACAAGGGGAAAAAACCCCCCACTAAATTATTTGGAATAAATGATTGGCTTTTTTCCTAATAAAAATAATGAAATTAATTGCTCATTTATTTTAGCAGTGAGGGTTTTTCCTGTGCAGTGTTTTAAGGCAGCAGCTACACTTGTCTATTCTGTAGCTGATATTGGAGAGGGAGGAACAGTGTGTAGCATTTGGACTTTTCATGGAGTGAAGGAATGAGGTCACAGGCATTGCTTTTCTCAACAGGAAAACCACATCTGGCACAGGGAATGCACTGAGCTGTAAATATCCATTTCTAAATGCTACAGCAAGAACAAATAATGTAACCCACACCTGAAATCCCACTGACAAGAGTCACATCCACAAATCCCCTACATCAACTGGGTAAATCTGGAAATTCCCATTTCTTTGGAGCAAATTCTTGGAGGGCTTTACAGCCAGAATGAGGGAGCTAAAGAAGGGTCTGGGGATAACTCAGGGTAATTCTACACAAAGTAATTCTGTGCTGGGTCAAGACCTCCAAAGGGCTGGGCAGGAATTTGGGAAGGGTTGAAATAGGCACAGACATTGTCAGCAGCACTTGAGAGCACTCTCTTCCTTATCACTTTTCCTCTCTTCCTTATCACTTTTCCTCTCTTCCTTACCACTTTTCCTCTCTTCTTTGCTATTTTTTATTGTGTTTTTATGAGCTTTGATTATTATTTTGTTGGTAGAAACATTATAAAAAAGAATTAGAGACGTTAAGTGGGACAATACCCATCAGAACCCAGGGCAGGGATGCCAGAGGTCCCTCCTGCAGGACCAGGGTACAGCAACATGAGCCCCCAACAAGGTCAAGGTCTGAGGGAAGGGAGAAGTCCCTGAACCATCTCCATGTAGCTTTTTGTGGGAGCAGTGGGAAATATGAAGAAGAAGAGGGTTTGGATAAGAATTAACCCCCTGCCGAAAGGAGATTTGCCACAGCAGCCAGGGCTGTGTCCCGTGGAAGAAGGGAGGATCAGAGGGGTTGTGGCAGGGATAAATCCCACCCTTGAGGTTCAGCCCAGGAAGAGAAATCTGTCTTTAAGAGCTCTCCAATCTGGAGAAAACTCCTGCAGACGGCGAAGTGACTCTGGTGATGACAGGTGACAAATGAACTGTGCCGTGACAAGTGAGAAAACTGTTCAGGAATATAAAATATTAAACAAATATTCCCTCTGTGCCCCTCCCTGGGAGAGGGGCAGCTCCTCAGCTGTGCCTCTGGCCTGCAGATGGGCTTTGGAGCAGGAGCCCTAAGGCTGTGTCAACACTTACTGCTCAGAGCAAGTCCTGTGCTCAGCTCAGAAGAGAAATTTAATATTTTATGCTTCTAACTCTGTAAAAGCAGGGGAAAAAATAACAAAGGCCAGATGTAGACCAGCTCTACAGCTTCCCAGCATATGTTTCTGTGCTCTGGGTTTCTTGGTGCATGAACAAAAATCAAGCCAGCTCAGGGTTTTCCCCCCTCACCCCACCCTCCCTCTTTAATTTAATTGTGACCTTCCACTTTTTTCCTCTAGAGAAGCCTGATATTACTTTGCAAAGGGCATTTTCACTCTTTAATTGAATAAGACAATCAGAGTGTGGCAGGAATTATTGTTCCCCACCTTGGAAATGAGTGCCTGGATTGGCCATTCAGATCATTTAAGCTGAATTGAGGACCCGGGGCCATGTTCATCCTGAAGTGTAAATTGCAGGTCCTTCCCCTTGGAAGCTCCAAAGTAATTTAGCTAAATAAGGAAGCACTGATGGAGGTCCTTGGATGATTACACAGCTCTGGAGAAGGACAAGACCCAATGATTGTGGTTTTCCCTCTCTTTTTTGACAAGCAGCTCCATCAGGGAAATTTGGGGGACAGGGCAGCTTTCCCTTTACCCACACTGGGATGCAGTGTTCCCCTAAGGTGGAAATGAGAACAAAAGTGGGAATTCCAGTGGATTTTTAACCTGTTCTGGTGAAAGGAGACACTCAGGCATTGTCCAGGCTGCTCTTGGCTGATTCAGCTCCAAATCTTCCAGACCTGAGTGTTAGAGGCTCACCAGTGCTTCAAATGGAGCAGGAGAACTCAGCAGGTGTGGAGGAGAAAATCCAAGTATTTAAAAGGCAGGAAATGGGAAATACTAAGCAGCTTTCAGACACCTTAATTAGAGATAACACCACTCTTAATCTCAGCATTGAATTCATAGAAAATCAATTAGAACATTTAAAAAATTGAGATTAGATGCTAACGGGAAAAGATTAATGCATTGACAGTATTATCAAGACAAAGGAACTGTCAGAGGGTTTGTTCAGCAAGTTTAGTGCAGTTTGGAAAGCTGAAAAAGTGAGTTTGCTTTGCAGTGGAGGTTGTAGGGAAGGAGATTAGCCTTTCCTTTGGGAGATATTTGGAGAAAGAAGGATATTTCCATAACACAGCCTGGAGTATCCAGGCTGCAAGAGACTGGTGCTCATCTCCTTCAAGACAATTCAGGACAAAAATACTGAGGAGAAGCAAAAAACAGGGATTGATGTCCAGGAGGGGTCTGAGGTACCCTGGATAGGCACAGCCTGTAGCCAAAAAGGCTTTAACCCCAAATTTTTTGGGGCTTCCTTGATGTGAGAGAAGAAAAAACAAACCCAAAATCTGGATGTATGGGGCCTCCCAGAATTTAAGATAATTTAAAAGATTCAATAGGCTTCATTTTTATTATTTGTAGTTATGACAGACCTCAATTCTCTGATTCAGGCACCAAATTCAGACCCAAAAAGGGGCCCCTAATTCATTACAGCCAGAGCAAAAGAAGGTAACTAATGGTCAGCTGATAATACAGGTGCTGGAAATTCTCACAGCAAATCATAACCAGGAGCTTCCCTGGAAAAATGCTGAGCTTGTCCTTTGTACCCCACTTCCCTGAGAGGAAATTCCTGTTGTGCTGCATCACTGCAGGAACATCTCTCCTGTTGCAATATATCACAGGCAATGAGAGACACAGAAAGAACAAAAAAAGAAAAAGAACAGAAGTGATCTATCACAATTTGACACAGGCACATGGAAATGTGAGGAATTATATTGATTTGTCCTCAGGAGCATGGCTAATTTGTAAGGAGCTCTTACTCCTCGTGCCTTAACATTCATTGCACATTTCAATACCAAGTAATTACAACCATTATATTTGGGATTATGTAATGACAAAACATTTATGAGAGGGGAAAAAAAAAATCAAAAGTTCAAGAAAGCATGAAATCACATTAATTCAGATGAACTGTGGTAATTATGCAAGGTGATAAATTGGGGTTTCTCTAATTGCCTGTAACAATTTCATATATTTAAACACCCAAGTTTCCTTGGTTTTCTTGCAGAAGTTCTGTGCTCCTTCTTAAGATGGAGTGGTTTGGAATGGATGGGTTTGGATGGACTGTCCCTGAGCAGGTTCAGGAATTTCAAACTCATGATTGGGAGGTTGAAATGAATGAGTTGCTGCTGATGATTTGGTTTTTGTTCCTTCCTGACATACTTAAAAAGCAGTTCCCTAATCCCAGGAAAACTGACCCTTCACTCTGTTGTGTAGTTAAATCTGCTACTCTGACAGTAGCATCTAATCTTAATCTACTGTAAGGCAGTTTTATATTAAAATAAACCAAACAAAAAACCCAGATGTGTGGCTAACAGCAGCGATGGGAAAATTAGAACAAATATATTAATGAGCAGTCAGCAAATGATGTTGCTTGGAGCTACCTGGTCCAGTGGGAGGGATCGGAGCAGGATGGGCTTTAAGGCCCCTTCCAACCCAAAGCACTCCTGGATTTATGATTCTCTCTATTATTATGAGCTTTAAAACATTAAGGGGAAAAAAAAAAGTATGGTTGAACCTATTAATTAACCTGTTAATTAATGGAAGTGCTTCAGCAGGGAAGATTTCTGTCCATCACTCCCATTTTGTTTCTGTCTCCAGAGGCCATTTTTTCACCTCACCCAGCCTGGGTTTGCTTCTCTCACTGGCAGGTTTGTGCTCAGCAAAGTGACACCCATGGTCACCTTCATCCAACACTGATATTCTTCCCAACCTCTGGTTTTATTCTGTTTAGAATCTACCTGGGAGATTTTCAGGCCATAAATCAGGATAAAGGCAGGCTGTGCAGGGCTGGGAGCACCCTGGGGTAGTGGAAGGTGTCCCTGCCCATGGCAGGGGTGGGATGGGCTGGGCTTTAAGGTCCTTGCAGCCCAAACCTTCTGTAATTCCATGAGAACATCCTTGGGTAAAGCTAGGTTACACCAGGTGAAAAATGCTCTGCCCCACTCCTTCTCCCCATTCCTCCCTTCATTCCCAGAAGGGAGCTGACAGCCTCCTCCACCTCAAGCATTCTCTGTGGCTGCACCCCACTGAATGCCATATGTTTGGGGTGCTGGGAGCACTGCCCCTCCTCGCTCAGCCCTGCAACATTCCCAGCCAGAGACAGCTGAGTCCATGCATTCCCACTCTTCCCTGGGAGGGATCACTGGTGCATCTGAGCATTTTGCTTGGCCTCCACGACCTCATTATGACATCCAACTGATTATTCGTGCTCTACCAAGAGCTGTCTGCCAACGTGCACAGATCTGGGGGTAAAAAAAAAGTGGTTTTTTTGTTAAAACTCGCAGCTGAGAGAGCAATGGAGTGTGAGGGAACTCGTTGTTCTTCAAGTGAGATAAATACAGACAAAGAATGAAAGGAATTATGTAGGAACTAGGTGATAATTTATTTATAGATCTCTGCAGAAACACTGAAGTTAGCAAATATACCATCTGTTAAATAGTCATCTTATTCCTAAGTGCATATTAGCAATCTAAATGTGTGCCAAACACCTGATCTTAGCCTTCTTAGCTGATACTCTTTTTGACAAGCAACATTCTGCTTTATTAGGTTATGTCATGTTACGTTACAGAGCTGTGCTAGGGAACAGGAGCTGGAAGAACACAGTGGTTGTGCTCTCTTGGTGTCAGTGAACACCCAGGGCAAGGAGAAGGGCTTTGACAGCAGCCAGAGTTTCAGAATAACAAGAATAAAGTAGAATATCTCTATTTGTATAATCAGGTAGATTTTTTTTCTGCATATATACACTTAATACATTTCGAATTGCAATAAATCGTTGAAAATACAACCTTGTGGGTTGGAAAATAGATGGAGAAATATTTGTGGCAAAGACAAAAATTATTTCTGAGGGTCCACCTCTTCTGTCTCCCATCCACCTGGACTGCAAAGCAAAAGGAGATTATTTTATAGTTCATTATTGAACCCATTTGAATGAGGTGTCACAACATTCCATGGGAGATGCTGCCTGCCTAGAGGAAGAGTCCAATAAAGATGAAAACAGAAGCAACACCACCAACTCTATTAATAAATTCTCTTTATCTATTTTGCCTTGGTTTGCTCTTTCAGAGGTTTGGGGTTCTTTTGTTCTTCAATGATTCCTTATTACAGAGAGAGGCACTGAATAAATTCACTTTGTACAATTATCTATCAAAATCAATCAAAGCAAAAGATCATTTCTGGTTTGGCCTGTGAGATTTTGGGGAGGTGAGGGTTTCCAAAGGATGGAGAGTGATTAAGATCTCAGAGTTAAGCAGTGGAATGGATCCTTTAAAGAAAATGTTTTTTCCTAAAGACTGGGTTAAATAAGGACATTGCATATTTGTCCCTGTCATGGGTGAGATGAAGAGATTAAATGATGATTTATGTGCTTGCACAACTGTTTTTTTTTAATACCTATGATTAATAAGCATAAAGGGATGGAAATCTCCTCTCCCTCACTGGCAAATCCGAGTTGCTTTGTGTAACAGAGCTACAAACATGCCATGAAAGAGCCCAAACTGCTGCCAGCAGATTTTGATCCTCAAGGTTGAAAAGTGGAGGTTGAAAAGGCACAGCCAACTTCTTCCCCACACGGATTCAACTGAAAGGGAGTGGGTTGAGATGGGATTTTGGGAGAAATTCCTCCCTGTGAGGGTGGGCAGCCCTGGCACAGGGTGCCCAGAGCAGCTGTGGCTGTCCCTGGATCCCTGGCAGTGCCCAAGGCCAGGCTGGAGCAGCCTGGGACAGTGGGAGGTGACTCAGGTAGGGCTGGATGAGCTTCAAGGTCCCTCCCAACACAAACCATGAATTCATTACAATCAAAACCTGCTCCCAGTGGATCCCTAAGAGATCCCATCCTCCTGCTTTTAATTATTCAAGTCAGGGACACTTGTCATGGTTTTAATGGAGAGGCACGGACAGGTGACACAGCACCTAAAATGAGAATAAAACTGAGAACATGACATATTGTGTCATTAAACTAAAAATCGCTACTAGCAGCTCATTACTTTCCAAAATCTATTCCCATTTCAGAGTGAGGTATTACACTGTTAATTCTCAATTGTCAGGAAAACCTTTTCCTCCTGCTGCACTGCTCTTCCTTTATTTTTTTCTCCCTCCTTTCTGGGACGTCTCATAACAACTGAAATTTCATTCTCAGAAAGAAAAAAAAAAAAAAAAAGGAAAAATAGGGCTGATTTCCAACAGTGAAAATATTGGGAAGAATTACTTGGACTGCACAGATTTTCCATACTGCCCCAGAGTTTTTTGGGGGGTTTACCTCTATCTTTAAGTAGAAGTTGCTGTTTGTTTCGTATTAGCAGCTGAGGGAAAGAGACAGGAAAGGGAACTGTGACCATTTTTGTTGTTAGAGCCTGAATACGAAGAAATCTGAATTTTTGTACCTTTCTAATATTTTTTTAAAGAAATTTATATAATAAACATGAGAATTTGAGGGTCTTTTTCCCCTTGTCCCTGGGCACAAAGCCTCAGACCAGGCACCCAAGCAAATCCTGACAGGAATTCCAGGGACCACTTCTCCATACAAATATTTGGTGCTGACCTTTTTCTTCTCAGAAAACAATTGCCAGGAAAGAAGGAAAATGTGGCAAATTTTCTCAGGTGGGATTTTCAAAATGAATAAATAAACCCACAAATTCAGAGACTGGACTAAGTACAAAGCCAAACTCTAACTGATGATATTACCCCCATCTACTATATTGTCTTTTATTTACAATTAGAGGATGGAATACAACAAAATAAAATTTTTTTCTATTTTTTTCTTGTCCTTTCTTATGTTTTTTCCCCCTTGGACTACCCATAATCCAAGGCAGAGCTGTAGCCAGCAGGCAATTAAAAGAACATCAGAGTTTAAAACCCTTTCCCCTGTATTGACAGACCCCATCTATTGTGCTATGACAGCACGAGGAGGTGCTACAGGTGCTTAATTCAATCCAGCCCCCTCTGAGCAGACAATGTCTTCATAGGAGACCAATTTCCAGGAGATGAAGAGGAGGAAAAGAAAAATTAACTGTGTAAAGTTCAGCTAAGGGGGAGAAAATTGATATATTGACATAAATAGCTGAGGCTGTACAGGTAGTAATCGTTATTGCTCTGACCAACGAGGGCTGTTTCTCTCTATTGAACTCTGGCTCAGGTTGGTGTTCAGCTGGTGAAAAATGGAACAATTGTTTGAAACAAGAATCTGCAGCAAGGTAAATAAAATGAGCTTAGGGCAGGCAGTTTACAGCTCTGTGATATGAAGAGGTTTAAGGGGAAGCTGATATTTATTGTATTAAAGCATATTTTGAATGTGTTTCGAGCAATCATTTCCCAAATGGCTCTAAGAAAATGGGGAGGCTTCTCATTAGGATGAGGACTGGATCAAAAAGTAAATAACATTAAAAAAACCAACAAACCCACATCTATTGTGTCATGTTTTGTAATTGAATTGCAGGGAATCAGGGAATCATGTTGAATTCTTCAACATTTCAGTGAAACGTGAGGAAGCAGCAGATTGAGCGTGGTGTTAGACGTGGTGAAAAACAGACATTAAGAGCCATAAAAATCACCTGTGGGAGATGGGCAGGGACAGGAGATTTCCCACTGGAAGTCCCCTCTTCCTCCCCTTTAAAACCAGTGCTAAAGCTCACAGCAATCAAAAGATATCCAAGCACTGCAGCCAGTTTAGGCCAGACCAGAATCTTAAAGAAAACAACATATTTTTATCGTCATTTAAACCTACACTCTGTGGGAGTCCTGCTGATCTTTAATTATCACTTGTATATATAGAACACAGCTGTTCTCTGTTTCTATAGAAAAGGAAACATTAAAAAAACGCTTTTTTTTTTTTTCCCAACTCATGTAGATTAAGTCTTGCAAGTTCCAACAAAATGATGCTGGAAAAAGTCGTGGAATAATAGACTGGCTTTGCAAATAGAAATTGTAAACACAAATTCCCAGAGCTGCAGCAGAACTGCTGTAGGAACAAATACTTTGTGAATGCCAAAGGGCTCAGAAATGGTTGGACTGGATGATCTGGGAGGTCTTTTCCAACCTTAATGATCCTGCAATTCCATGATATCAGGTTGGACGAGCTATTTTTGCCCACAATTTCTCAACAAAATCAAATTCTGCTGTCCGATACGTGACTGTTGAGCTGATGAATGGGATGAGCTGGGATGCAGCTGGGAATGAATCTGATGGAGAATAACCAGCCCTTGTTTTCTCTCCTTCTCCCTCAAGACCTGGAAAACTTCGAGATGAGGCCGAGGAGCCCGGTGTCAGTGAGAGAGGGACAAGGAGTGGTCCTGCTCTGTGGAACTCCCCCCCACCACGGAGGTACGGTGGGGAACAGCCCGAGCACCCCTGCTCTGCCTCAGGACAGGCAGAATTCCCCCTGGGGTTGGCACTGCAGCTTGCTTGTGCATCAATCACCTGGGTACACAGCAAATCTGGATTTGGTTTCTTCAAAAGACAAGGGGTTCACGCTTTTTTAAAGGTTTTTTTAGAATTATTTTGTTAAGGAGTAAAACCTGTCATTCCTTGGGACACAGCAAGGGCAGCATGAAGGTCTCCAAGACTCTCTGCTGACCTTCCTGGTTATCCCAGGGCCTTGGTCCTCACGGAATGGCAGAGAAGCAGCCCTCAGCAATTCTTCCTACACCAAAACTACCCCAGGTGTGCATGGAATGGCTCCTTTCCCCTTTAGTGCCTGCTGCTGCAGTGCCCTCGTTTGAATCCTGCATCAGACACGTTGGATTTGTCATGAAGGTTTGGCTTCTCCTCTTGTATCCCTGATTTCAGTCCTTCCTGTTAATCAGAGAATAATTTAGATTGGAAGGGGCTTCTGGAGAGGTCAACTGGCTGATTAAAGGAGGGCCTAGATCAGGTTTCATAGTAATTGTCAGTGCTTCAGATGGGAAATGAAAAGCAGTTTTCTGATGAATTATTTGGGGGTGATCACCATAAGACCCTGGAGATCTTCCTTTCTGGGTGTGGTAAATCCAGGTGAAAATTTTACCCAAGTAAAGCAAATATTTATTAATAGAGGGGAAATACCAATGGCACAGTTACCAAATTGTCTTGTTCTGGACTTAAAGAATGAGCAGTTCTTGGATGAGTGGCATCCTACTTTTGGCAGCAGTGACCACACATCCATAGGAGCTGCAGTTTTCCATGTCCAGCTCCCAGCAAGCCTCAATCCCTCTTAAAGAAACAGAGTTTTAAGCCAAACTCCCAGGAGAAGGTAAATAGTGATGTAGAAAGAGGATACAGTACTTCAGAGAGGGAGAAAAACCCATCAATCAATAAAAACCCCTCCAGTCCTATGGAGAGAGGAAGTGTCAGTTCACTGGATGTTTACAGCCGTATGAAAGGAGGATATAATCAAGGAGACAAGTGAAACCAGGTCCTTAAGGGCACAAAAGGCTTCAAAGAGTTCCTCAAATGTATCAGTGGGACAGGCAGAAAGACAACACATCCATCCTGGAGCCAGTGAACTATCCATTTCCCTCCTTGCTGCAAGGTAAAATTATGATTTGACAAATAGGAAGGAGGAGAAGAAAACATTCAGAACAAATGAATAGTTACCAGGTGAGCTCCCCCCAGATTAATTGACCTGCCAAAATGGCAGCCACCAGCAGAGCCTGTCCCAGAGTGCTCCTGCAGCTGCCAGCTGCTGACCAACAGGCCTGGAAAATCCAGTCCCTGCAATAACAAATCCCCAGAGAGCAGAGCCTGAGCCCTTTTGTCATCCCTAAACACTCTTTAGGATCCAAAATTATATGCCATGGGGGTGAAGTGCATGGTGTGAGCCATGATAAGTCAGAGACTATTTCAAGGTGCTTGGGAAGTTGTTTTTTTTGTTGAAAAGGATTGTATATTTAGGTCTTTTTAAATTGAAACCCTTGCCTCCACCTCACAATACCTACAGGAGGAAGGATTACAAACTGTGCATTACAAGAGTTCTGTGCAGCACTTTAAATGTGTCAGGAATTAGAGAGATGTCAAGGAATTTGGAAGATAAGCCCTACCAGCAGGGAAAGAGTTGCCTTTCCTGTGATGTAATGACTTGAAGGAAGACAGGAACCCTCTGTACAGCAGTTGTTTGAAGCAGCTGCTATTAATACAGGAAATTTGAAATAGGAAGCACTGGGTAAAACCTCCTGCCAACCTCTGAAAGTCAGGATAACAAAAGAAGAATAGGAATAGAAATAATAGAATGGAAAACAAGGAGGGTTCATTAATTCAATTCCTCCCATATAACATCCAGAAGATGGAAGGAGAGCTGCAGGAGAGTTTCTACCACCCATGGTCTCTAGGGAGTGCCTCACTTCTCTTTCTCACCTTACCAAGTTTATCTGGTCCTGCACCATAGCACTGGAGTCAAACCTCCTGCTCTCAGGAAAACTCTGCAGAGCTCATCAGGATGCTCAGGTGCTTATCAGACACCAGAAGTGTCGGTCCATGGTCAACAATATTTAAAATATTTAAAGCTCAGTTGGAATTAAACTTAATTTTCCAGTAGAGTTGACAAGGAAAGATGTGCTGCTCCATTTTTTTGTGTGCTGGTTGCTTCCCTGAGAGCACTCCTAACCTATTTCTGTACAAGAGAAATGGGTGATTCATTTAAATGGAGGACAGAAATATTTAAGTCAGCTATAAAGCAAACAAACAAACAAACAAACCCCACCAAGCAAACAAACAAATGTACAAAAAGGCTTCTCCAGCAGCTTTCACATCAGCTTTGAACCACCTCAGAGAACAAAAAGGGAATTCCATATTGCTGTGAAGTAATATTAGGACTTTCAGGATGGATCAAACACAAACATGAAAGAAAAAAAAAAACAAACCAAACAGCCACCCAAGTTTATTTCTTAGATCTATTAAGACATTAAAAATTACAGTTAACAGACAAAATAATCACAGCCTGTAATTAGTTTTTTAAATCAAGAGCAGGGCTGTCCCAGGTTACCTGCCCCACCCCAAACCCTTTATTCCCTGGGCCTGCCCCTGTTCATGAGTTATGCACCGGTGTCTCTGGTGTTATTTATGAGGCTCATTACCACACCTCGCAGAGTTCAGCTCTGCCATCCCTCTGCTTGTTAGTGCGGCTCAGCAGGGCAGGGGGGACCAGGGGAGCTGGGATTTTTCCTCAACCTCATCCCATCTCTGCTCTGAGTTCTGTAGGTCAGCCCTTTTCCCCTGTGTGAGCAGCACACAGTAATATTTTACTAGTAAAAAAAAAAAAATGGTTTATAGGGAACTCTGAGGTATGGAAAGGCATGGAGGGAGGAAGTTGGAAGAAACTTTAATTTTTGCAGCTACACACGAGCTTGACCTGCCTGTGCTTAAGCAGCTGCTGCCTAAATGGTAATACTTGACACAAGACTGTGGGGTGGACTGTTGTTCATTTATTGCCTTAGAAGTGAAGCTTGATCTAAAGGCTGTTTCTCGGAGCTGGCTCCCTGCAGAGCTTTAAGGAAGTTGCTAATCTTGTTAGGAGCAGCAGGATCGCTCTGCATTTGCATTTATTTCTGCGGAGAAGCTGCCAGGGCTGGGAGTGGGGCGAGGCTCTGAGCTTTCCTCTGTGCTGCCGGCAGGCTGAATAAACCCCAAAACACTCCTAAGGATGTAGGAGCCCTGCGGACCTGCTTGGGGGGTAAAAATTCCCAATTCTCCGCCTGCAGAAGGCTGGGGAAGGAGGTGGGGAGTGGAACTGGGTGTGTGCAGGGGATGGGATGGGATGAGCAGCGCTGGGAAGGAGCCTTTGATTTCTGCATTTCCCATTAAAGGCTGCGCCTGATAGTGCACAACCTGAAAGGGAGGGTGGGAAGTGCCTCTCCCTTTACTGAACCCTCAGTCGTGGGCTGAGAGTCCCTTTTTCTCTGCTCCTGTGAGTCTTTAATCCAGCTTTCCCCCAGCTCCAGAGGGAGGGAGAGTCCCCTCCCTGAGCCCAGCCTGGAGCTGCTCTGCTGCACATCCAGCAGCATCGATTTGGATTTCCCTGGGCTGAGGGAAGCACTGAAATGTTCATTCCCAGAGCAGTGTCTCAGGAAGGATTATCAGCTGCTCCTCTTTCCCAGCCCTGCCCTGAAGGAAAACTCTCAGGGCTGAGGGAGGTGGGAGATGCTCTCCAGCCTGGCCAAGCTCAGGAATTGCCCACCTGGGAGGTGAGGTGGATTCACCAGCTTTTGGGGTCTGTGGGGTGAGAAGGGACACTGACACCACAATCACTTCTCTTGGATTAAAAAAAACCCAAACACACACACCCTGATGTCGCAGCCTATAAAATAACTCCTGCTCTGCCATAAAACAAGAGCAAGGGGCTTTTTCTCCTGTTTTTGGCTCATTCAGTGGAGGTGCTCATCTGATTTATTCCAAGTGGCCCAAAATGGAAGATTTTATAACACAGTTCTGGGTTTTCTACTCTATGACCTGTTGCTACAGTAACTTTCCAAGAAAAAATACTGAGTAAGGGAGTAGGTTGCTGGTATTATGCCTTAACAGCATGAAAAAAAGTTCAGTCTCCAAAGTTTGGCTCTTTCCTCTTGAGATTTCATCCAACTCCCACTGAAGTCAATTAAAATTAGGGTTTCTACAGAGTTCAGTGGAGCTGAATTAGGCTCTAGGCAAGGATGGCCTGCGGATGGGTGATGATGAACCTGCAGTTAGGAGAGGGGGAGTGTTTATATCCCTCACACTGGGGGGAAAAGGGATTTAAATATGACTAAGAGGGCCCTGTGCTTGTTCCCAGTTAATGGGAAAATTCATCAATAGTCCCTGAAGCAATGGTGGGGAGCAGACAGGGAGAAACTTTAGAAAATGAAGTCAGCTGGAGACCCCTGAGAACAGAAATCAGGACAGAAAAGGTCTGGTTCACTTTTAGTGATTAATTAATTCACAGATTGACCTCCTGAAGAATGTCTGTGTAACACAGAGTTGTCTTTAATAGAGTTTTATTTTATTCTATCTTGCACAGAGAATTCAGCTGCATCACCTGCTCCCAAGGCTGGAGTCTGGGTTTTGGTTCCATGCCATAAAATGTTTTAAAGATCCTTCCTGGGAAGGCTTTTGGAGTCTTGGCAGGTACAGGGATGCCCTTAGAGGGGGTCAGGGCTTTCTTCAGCTCTGTGATTGTCACTGCCACAACTTTGGCAGAGAAATTCCAAACTTTTCCCTATTACACATTCTTAAAATTATTTCTAGATTCTCTTTGATACACGATCCTGGCATGGAAATCTGGGCATCCAAATGTCAGGTTCAAGCACTCAGAGTGGTTTCACTGCCCAGAGGTGCCTTGGTGCAGGTCTGAGTAAGGAGGAAGGCAAGAATTCCAGCTGGCAGGAAAAGCACATGGAGCTACCTCAGTGTTTTGGGAAACCTGGGGAGAGGGCAGATCCCAGGTGTTTCTTCCACAGAAATGTGGACAACATTTAATTGAGCATAGATTAAAGTATTTACCTTGCAGCTCTTCAGGGTTTTCTGTAGAGTCCTCATCTTGCAGCTTAGAGACTTTCAAAAAATGAGTTGAAATCAGAATTTTGCACACTTTGGTCTGCTTGCCCAGACAGTCTGCAGTCAGCAAAACCTATTCCTGAGACAGGGAAACAGTCTGTGGATCTCTTCAAGAGATACAGGTCATGGCTACAGCCCTTATTTCTCAGGAAAACCCCTCCTTGCCCACATTTTCCTCTGTAAATAAATGCTTTAAGGTGCCTCAAAGTCCATGGGCAGGTAAATGTGCCAACGTGGGGCTTTAATCTTGTGGGTGAGCACAGGGACCTGCACACACCTTGTGTAACCCTGAGAATTAATTGCTGCATCTCCCAGCTTTACTGCAGAGCACGGGGAAGTTTCGCATTATCTGCAGTAAAACGGAGCCTGTTGCAGGATTTAGCCAAGTATAGAAAGTGTCATTGATTGCTCCCTGGAGATGCATCATTTCTAATGAGAGTCCTAAAATGCTGGAAGCTGATAACATAAAACTCTACAAAACTACTGGAGTTTGCAGACTTATTACCATACTGCTCCCAAGCCGGGGCTGAGGGGGGGCAAGCAACGTAAATAATCTTTTTGGAATGGGGTTGTTGATGGGGGAAATGTGTAAAAATGAAGCTGTTGGCAGCACACTGTTAGCTTATGAATTATGCATTTAATTAAGAGGAGCTAAACTGGTAGATTTGGAAAGTTCTGATTTACTGTGGCTTGTAAAAGACAGGGTTTGAGTCCTGCTCCTGCTGCTGGGTGTGGAGCAGCTGCAGAGAGGGGCTGGCAGGACACCCTGGGTGACCCCACACTGGAGGATCAGCTCTGACCCTGCTCCTCAGTGCCCGAGACTTGGCCCAAAAGCCTTTCCCAAAAAAAAGGAAATGGTAAACTCACAAGGATATCTGCTTTTCCAGGATGGGCTGGTCAAGTAAATCAGTTTGAAGTTGCCTGGTCGTAGAGATCTACATTATGGAGATTTGCATTGTGGAGCAGCACGTGGGAAAAGGGGCGGGAAGTGAGAAGGTGTTAAGAAGTATGGAAGATAAGGGGATGTTCATTATCAAATGTGCAATAGGATCAAATTTTAAGTCATCTTCAAAATATTTTTGGGCAGCTCAGTTCATCCCTCCATGAAAATCCAGCGATCAAGCTCCCTGTTACCAGTTATTTTTCCGTATTGAGAGTGAAGAGAGGAGCTGTAGCACTGAGCAGCAATCTGCCCTCTGGATTTTCAGAGGCAAAGTGCCATAAACAGGAATTATTTACTAAAACAGCTTTCCTGTGCCATTGCAGCGCTGCCATTCCTGCCTAGGAGCAGGCTAAGCTGGAAAATGAGAACTAGCAGGGGACACAGAAACTGCTGTGGCCTCCTGAAGTGGCTTGAAATGAGTTGAAAACTTGAGCAGTGCTGACGTGGTCTGTGCTGATTTGTGCCTCCCCAGTGGTTTTCCCTCATTCTTCCCCGGGGGGTTCCTCTGGAAGGGATGCATGACACGTGCCTGGTGTTTTCCAGCCTTGTCCTACACCTGGATCTTCAACAACACCACTTTGGATCTTCAGGAGGACAGCAGGCGCTTCGTCTCCCAGGCAACAGGAGACCTGTACCTGGCCAAGGTGGAGCCGTGGGACGTTGGGAATTACACCTGTGCCGTGAGCAGCGCCCAGGCACAGCGCCGGGTCCGGGGGCCCCCCACGGCCCTCACGCTGCGGGGAGATGGTGAGTGCACAGCAGGGCTTGGCTGCCCCCAAACTCCCAGCTGCTCCTGCTCCAGGCGCTGGGAATTCACCCCCAGGCAGGGAAAACGCCCCCAGGGAAGGGTGTGCATGGACCCACAGTGGTGATGCCTTTTGGGGCTACCTAAAAACAGAGGCCAGACAGAATTAAGGGAGTAAAAAGCAGTTCGATTTATTGAAGGGACTTCAGGTACATTTAGGGCAGGCAAAGCCCCCCAAAATGTTCAGGGGTTTTCACACTGATCAGTTTGGTCCATTTGCATTTTGGGGGTTCATCTCCCAGTCACAGCTCCAGGTAATGCAGTCATTCACCCCAGGTTTGCTGCCCCCAGCTCACTTTTGTTTCCATCTCCCAGGCCTGAGGCAGTGAGGGCTCCTGGATTGCCAGGCCTGGAGAGGAATTGCTGTGTCTGAGCAAAGTGGGGGAGCAGCAGCGCACACTGTGTGTAGAATTTAGAGCTCTACACTAAAGAATTTCAGGGTTACAAATCTGTGGAAAATATAAAAGCTGAAATGCTGAGGCATCAGTGACGTTTGAGCTGTTGGGGACAGGGTGAGGAGATGAACACACAAAGAAAGTTCTCAATGTCACTGAACAACAAGAGAATGTCAGGTGGCACGTTAATATTTCCCACCTCGTGCCTGTGTTGAGGTTTAAATCCAATAAATCTTTCTAAATTTGTCAACTAAGTATAGCTCAAATATCAAATCTGGAGAGCTGCTTCAAATTGAGTCGCTGAGGTGAGAAATGTACATGTACAAATGCCTTCCCAGCAACATTTGTAATTAAATGTTCACAGGGAGAAATACAGACCTGGAAACCTGTACACAAAGTTTGTTTTGTGAGTTTGCCCACCTAAATTTCAATATACTCGTGCTGTTTGCAAAGCAGTGGCGACAATCAGTGACAAAAGTCTGTGCAGAGTTGGATTTGGAGGATAAACAAAACTCAGCTGTGCTTTATGGAATAATGCTTTCATGCGAGGCTGTGCTGTTCAATAGCATCAGCAGATCACACAAAGCAAAGCTGCACTTCCTCAGCTCCAAAGTTAATAATTTGGCACAAACTCTGATTGCAAATGCTTAAGATCTTTTCTGATTCCTTTTTTTCTTTTCATCACGCTTATTCCTTTTCTCAGACTCCTTCTATCAGTCTCTTTATCTTCTCCCATTCACTCTGGTGGCCTCTGGACTGGCTCCAATGCTGGCAGCCTGTGAGGCAACAGTGGAAGCTGCATGTGCAATATTACCCAGATGTCTGTTAAATATAAAACAAGAATTGCTTCATTTTCTGTGTGGGATCTGGGCAAAGACACTGCAGGAAAATACCTGATTTATCTTCATCCCTACAGTTGGAATGAGTTTCACTGTGAGATACATAAAAAATATTTAAGAAGTTCAGCTAAAAGTTTAGTCTCCTAAATCCATCCCAAACCTGCTGCAAAATTAAATGCCCTAAATGAATACTGGATTATCTGTGATTTATCAGATGCTCAGCCAGATTTGCAAATATGATAATTCCATCTAATTACATTGGCCTTCCTCAAACCTGCAACTCACATTTGGATGTTTGAAAGAAACTTTAGGACTTCTGCAAGTAGTTTGAACACGGGATTTTCTAATTTTCTTCCACACAGTGCCCTGAGAGTGACTGGTGGCAGAAGTGTTGCTTGATAAGGGGTGTGAACACAAAATTATCTCAAAAACCCTGATGCACAGCAGGCTTGTAATGTAAAACTTGTATAAAGTCACGCTCTTCAACTCCTGAATGCAGGGAATGGAGAGATTTCACAGAATTTTCAGCACGGGGTTGAACCCCACCCAGGAGGTTAAACCTGCTCCATCATGTGCTGCTCACCACGGGTGGAACATGAGGCTCTGACGTGATTCATGCCACCCTTCCCTTCACCCTGAAGCTGTGCTGCACCAGGAGGCGTGGGGCTCAGCTGGAGTGAGCTGTGTTGATGTTCCACAGGTGTGATGGGGGAGTATGAGCCAAAGATTGAGGTGCGTTTCCCAGAAACAACCTACGCAGCCAAGGGCTCCTCTGTCAGACTGGAATGCTTCGCCCTGGGAAAGTAAGAGCTCTGTTTTCATTAAATGTGGGGTTTGACACTGCTCCTTTCAATAATTCTCCTCAGAATTATCCTGGTCAGAAGGGGATTTGTGAATCTTTCGGGTTTTTAACCTTGCTTTGATTGTTTCTGTGCTGTTTGATTGTGTTCCCAAGGAGATGAGAGAGAATGCTGTGCTGTAAGTGAAGCTCACTTGGGTGCAGCTCGAAGCAGGGGAGGGAAAACTGGAACAAAGATTTTGTTTCCTGAGAGTAGTTTTGAGTCTGAGATGAGACCTGGCTCCAGGTAGCAGTGCAGGTGTAACTGCACACTCACCCCTGATGGATACCACAATAGGAATGGGTTTTTGCTTGTGTGACCTCACAGAATCACAGACTGGTTTGGGTTGGAAGCGACCTTAGACCTCATCCAGTTCATCAAGTGCCAACCCCCTGCCCTCAGCAAGAACATCTTCCACTGTCCCAGGCTGCTCCAAACCCTGTCCAGCCTGGCCTTGGGCACTGCCAGGGATCCAGGGGCAGCCACAGCTGCTCTGGGCACCCTGTGCCAGGGCCTCACACCCTCACAGGGAACAATTCCTGCCCAAGATCCAATCTAAACCCACTCTCTGTCAGTCTGAAGCCATCCCTTGTCAATTGTCTCTCTCATCTTTCTTGTAGCTCCTTCAGGCCCTGGAAGGCCAAAATTAGTTCATCTCAAAGCTTCTCCTCTCTGGGCTGAACAATCCCAGCTCTGCCAGCCTTTGCTCCCAGCAGAGCTGCTCCATCCCTCTGCTCATCCTGGGGTCTCCTCTGGGCTCACTCACTGCTAAAAATCAAACATGGGCAATCAGGTTATGTTTGAAGAGCATGAGGGATGGATCTCCTGACCCTCCTGTCCCCAAAGCAACGCTGAGGAGCCCTCGGAAGACCCAGCAGCAGCCCTTCCTTCCAAAAATCCTTTTCCCTGCATTTTTCTATGTTTTCTTGCACTGCTGTGCCTGTTGCCAGCTGCAGTGGTGGCTCAGGCAGCTGCTCTGCATTCAGGGAGCAGCAGGGGGACCAAATCACTGTAACCAGCCCACAAACCCCAGTCCTTCCAACGAGCATCGTTTTCCCTGGAAAAGCCCAAATAACCCTTAGATTGTTGACCTCTATTTAGTTTAAGTTCACTTTGACAATCCACTTTAAGGCTGTAAGCTTTTAAAGTGTTTAGAGCTTTCCCAGAGGTTAAAAGCCTGACTTGCAGACAGCACAAATTAATCAAATGTTCCTCTGGAACCTATGCTGGCAAGTAGAAAAATAAAGCAAATAAAAAGTTAATAAGATTGAAATGGCCTTGCCTTTCAGACGAGATTTCTATATAAACTAATACTAGAGCTAATTTTTATTAAAGGTATATGCACTTTTTTTTGGCCCAAAAGCAGTACCAGACTTCAGCACTCTGGGTAAAGCTGATTTTCTTTCCCAAATACTGTCTAGCTACTTCTCTTTAAATACCTCCTTAATTATGTGCTAGTCCGTGCAGGCTTTACATTTCAAGTTGCCATTTCTTATTTCCATCTGTTGCATGGAAAGCGCTGAACAATGACAGAGAACAAAACAGGAAATGAGATGTACAAAGCACTGACATCTTACCGAGGGGGTAAAGATGGGTCATGTTAATGTGATGAACAGATTTTGCCATTTTAAGAACATCTTAAGGAGAAAAAAGGGGACTGAAATGACATATGGATAATGAGATCCCTCAGGGAGACCCTTCAATGCAGTGCTTAGGAATGCCTGAGAGGTTTAATGCAGCATTAATGTAGATTTTCCTCTTCATGTGCAGGACTGCAGCTGAAAGCAGTGCTGCCAGACTTCCCTGGAGTTATCCTGCCCAAATACCAGGGATCCAGGGGCCAAAACCCATTTCCCATTTTCCACATACTCTCTGGTGTCACACTGCTGATGTGCAGCCCACGTTGGAGGCTCCTGGGTGGTGATACTGGAGAATTTCTCAGGATTTCTCCTCTTAAATTTTATTTTTACAAGTTCAGCGTCTCCTGCAGAACCGTGCAGGTTTCACTCTGCGGTTTTTTCCCTCCCTAAACAGAGCCTTTAACCACCTTTTCACCAACATGTCCATCAGTGGAAAAGCTTTATTTCCGAGCTGGCATTTAGATGCGAATAAAGCAAGCGAAACAGATTGCAGGTGAAACACTCTTAACTTATTAGATAAGGCCAGATTTCTAGAGGTATGCAGGTGATTAGTGGCATTGTGAAAAGCTGGAAGTTTCCTGCCTCCAACTGTTTACAATTGCAGGCAGAACCATCTAAATGCAGCAGCGCGGCCGCCTGCACCTTCAGCTTCCCAAATTCCGCTAAAACCCTGGCCCCTGCTATTGTCTGTTTATGTTAAAATCAATTCAGCCCGGCGTTTGTTGAGCTGTACCTCTGATCCGCCACAAGCACCGGTGGTTATTATCTCGCTCGGATTTCAGAACTGCTTTCCCATTATCCGTAATTTTCTGTGTTCACACTGTTAGGCCGCCGGCTCCGCCGATGCCGCGGCTGCCGCTACCTGGGCGCTGTGAATAGCGGAAATCTGTCACGCTGAAGGCAGATCATAGGCAACCCGCTGGGGTTTTGGTCTGCAAAAGTCTTAAATGAGAGTAGTTTTGTGGTATTTAGAGAAATGGCATCTCTTTTTCTGCGTGGAACAGCAAATCACACCAATTGGGCCTCGCTCAAAAGGCTCCTCCGCGGTTCAAACGTCGCTACAAGAGGCCAGGCTCAGGGCTGAGTTTAAAACTCAGTTTATAATGTCTTAAAGATGCCTTTTTTTGACGTGGGGGAGCTCAAAGTCACCCAAAATGTGCTCCTGTGGGGCACCCTGGGGTAGGTACATTCCACAGAGATCTGTTGCAAAGCTCTTTCTGCACTTCACGTTAAAATATCGCTAATGATTTTTTACAAATCATCCACCAACCCCAGAAATTCTTCTTGTTTTGAGGAAAATAAGGGTGAAGTAAGAATTTCTCCCTGCAAAGAGGGTTTGGAGGGATGGATCCCAAATGGACAAAGGATCTCAGGCCAGCCCTTGACTTTGAACCTGATTTTATAGAGCAGACACCACAAATAGAAGATTTTGAGGAGCAAATTAGTGCTCACTGTGATGGAAATATAACATAAAGTGCAGCTTTCTGATGGATCTAAACAGGCAAAAAATTGCACCTTATACTTAATCCTTTGAAAGGGGGAAAACTGAAATATGAAACAGTGGCTCCACTATTTCAAATCCTGCAGTCTGTGGCAGTTTAATAGAAGAGATGAGACTTTGTGTTCTGCACCAATATTCATTACGATGACAGTGTTTAATATTATGCCAGGATTAAAAGTCCTGGTTTGGATCAAGCTCTATTAATCATGCCATATATCCAAATTATTGTTCCCTGTCTTTCAGGGGATTGAGCACCATGGAAAGAATTATGTTCAGTTGAGTTACACTGTGCTGCTTTCTGTAGATTTCTCTCAAAATAACTTTATTTTTTTTTTTCAGTTGCACAAATGAGAATAGTCCCTGGAATGAAAATAAGCAAAGTAGTTTCCGTGTCTGGTGCACGTATTTATTAAACTCTGTCTGTGGTTTATATTTTCCTTCATTCCCTTCTCAAAGAAAAGGAAATAATCAGTTCACAATCCCTGCAGGTAGGCTGTTGCCAGCTGTGGTTGTAAAAACCATATGTGAATAATATAAAACAAGATCTCTTTCACCCCAGAATATTCATTTTTCAAAGATCCCACCTATTCCCTTAAACATATTCATGGCAGGGTTTTTCCTAGCAGCTCTTGGAATAAGTAGATAGTCACACAGCTCCGAGGGGGTTCCAAATAACCATTTTTACTAAGTTTACATAAAAATCCCAGGCTTCACCTCTGGTACATTCTCAAGCTGTTTCTGTTGGAGGCTTTAAAAGGGTCACTTACAGGATGCTGAAATCCCAGATATGGGGATGGCTTTTGGCACCACAAGTGAAGCTTCCAGCCCCATCCCTGAGGATTTGTCCTTTCAGGGACGAGCAGATCCCCTCTCACACAACTCAGGCTCTGCCTCCAGCAGAGTGGGACTCCACACCTTGCAGAAAAATGCTGTTTTCAGGTAATCCATCAGGAGGGTCCAAAATGAAAGGCTTTAATTATGGTGCTCCTCAGATCCTAATTCCTCCTGGTGTCAGCAGCGATGCAGCTTTCAGTCCTCGGCCCGGGCTCATTTGTCTAACGAACCACGAGCTTCATTATCCCAAATGCAGATTGAATTTCCCTTTGAAGGGCCCCCAGATGCACAGGACAAAGGATGAGGCACGGTCCCAATGCATCATCTTTGCTGAAAAAGGTGAAACCTCCCTCACGGTGTGGGTTCTAATTCTGCAGACAAATTAATTTCGCGTTCGCTGTGACAAGAACTTGTCACCAACCACAAAATATTTCCCATCTCCTTTTCTTTCCCAGTTAGTAACTTATGGTTTTGTGATTCTGCTGCCTGTATGGTGGAATATAAATTAAATTAGTGCTCCTGGATGCTCTGAAGGTTTCAAATAAACTGCAGATTTATGTACTAAGATGCTCTTATATTTATGCACTGTTTTCTTATTTACTCAGGAGAAAGCCAGACTTTGTCTATGAAGTGTAATAAATTTGGGAAGTGCAGTCATTGATTCTTTATGTAGTCCAAAACTTTTTAGGCCCAAGCAGTTATTGTTTTTAATCTGGTTTTTGGAAGGGATTGAATGACAGAAAGTCCCATGAGGGGCAGGGCCACCCCAAACCTGCATGGTCTGTGCAGCAGAGTAGCTCCTGACCTTCCAAGGAAAATGAGCATGCAAACAAATCCCACAAAAATTCACAGGGCTGTATTTATTGGACTAGGTTTTATACACAATTACTTACATCTAAAGGAAAGTTTCACTCCTTAAAGCATCAATTTCTAAATAGATGATTTGTTCCAATACCCAATTTAATCAAAGAGGTTTTATTTTTTTTTTAACCTTGAAAGGCTTCATGTGGCCTAAGTAAGAGCTGCTGCTAAGAGATTTGGTTATAAAGATGGAAAGTAGCAGCAGAAAGAAATGAGACCAGCCAGGAAAACTTTTCTGCAAAATACATGGCTGAATATGCTGGGAATTCTGTAGCAATGAGGTGTCAATGAAGAAATGCAGATATTCTCTGGGAAGCTCCATTCCATGGAATTGGGATGGAGTTATGGATCTTCCCAAATTCTGCTCCTTTACCTGTAGCTCAGGTGGAGCTGCTGCCCTGACACAGGAATTCCTTCTCCTGATAAAATCCAGGCTCCCTGGCAGGAGAGCAAAGTGCTGTGAATTATTTATTGCCTTTAAACCCAGCAGAGCTGATGAACTCTGGAGGTTGCTCTGTCCTGCTGCTCAGCTGACATCAGGAGTGAGTTTCAAACATCCTCACATTTGGCCAAAAATGAGCTGAGCTTGCCTTGGAACATCCCCAAGGATGTGATTATGAGTCTGTGGTGTGGAGAAGGAGAACAGGGGAGAGCCTTCTGCTCAAACTTTGGCCAAGCTGACAGGAGGGGCCTTTTCCCACCCAGCGCTGCCTCTGGCCCTGATGTCAGCACAGAATTCCCTCCTTCATGAGCAGCCAGTGCTGAGAGAAAAAAAAATGGGCTGAGAGAACAGGAAATATGGAGCTGAAGCTCATTCAGGTGGCAGAATGCATCTAATTATTGTTACCTTCTGCCATATGGCTGTTGGTTAACTTTAATCTCTTTGTTATTAAAAAAACCCAAAACTAAATCCAGGAGAGATGCCTTTAAAGCAAGCAGTTAAACGCTGCTGGCATTCTGCAGGCTGCTGTTGCAGAGCTGCTGCTCACCCAGTGTGGAATATGCAGCAGGATTTGAGGAGCCAGCCCTGCTCTCCTTCCCCTGGATCAGGCTGGGAAGCTCCCCAGGCTGTTTTCCTGCCTGGAGCCAGGCTGGGTCTGCACTGGAGCTGTGCTCCTTTCAAACACCTGGAAGCACCTTGCTTTATAATAACTGAATAAATAACTGCATAAATAACTGAATAAATAACTGCATAAACAGCTGAAACTAGCTTGCTGTAGAGAAATCCTGTGGGAATGCTGGCGTGCAGGATCAGCCTGGAGGGAAGAAGGCTGGAGGGAAGCCTGGTTGCTCTCTCCAAACACCTGAGGGGAGCCTGAGCCAGGTGGGGATGGGCTCTTCTGCCATGACAACGGCCTCAAGCTGCACCAGGAGGGCTTTGGGTTGGATTTTAAGGGAAATTACTTCATTGAAAATGCAGAGAAATATTGGGAAGGGCTGCTCAGGGAAGTGTGGAGGCACCAGCCCTGGAAGGCTTCAAACCACGGGTGGTTGTGGCACCTCCTGACGTGGTTTAGTGAGCAGCTGGGAGCCTGGACTCGATGATCTTGGAGGTCTTTTCCAGCCTGAATGATCCTGTGATTCTGTGCCAAGGTTCCTGGAGGAGACAGCACCTTTAAACAGCTCGCTCAGGAAAAACAAACCCTTATAAATTCCCTAGGAAGGAATTAAAGGTATTAAACAACCTCTGAAATAACTTCTGGTCTTGTTGGAAAGGACAGCTAATAAAAGTGGCTGTTGTCCAGAAAAATCTGGAATTTTTTACAACCCGAATCAAAATGGGGAAAAGTAGAATAAAATCTCAGCTTTGCTTTGCAGCCCTTTCACTGGATAACGATATCTGACATGTTCCAGGCACTCCTGTTTGTAGGAAATTGTTCAGAGAACTCACATTTCCCCCAAATCCTGGTTCTTCTCGCTTGGAGGGAAGCTGTGAACATCACAGACACACAGACTCAAAATGCAGAAATCGGGCCCAAACTTCCTGAATTATTAAGAAATTAATCCATTCTCTATTTGTGACTTGATTCCTTTGTTCAATAAGCAAGGACTCGAACTTAAATAATTTAAGGTGTGAGCAGTTACAGTCTCTGCTAAAAAGGAATAAATCCTTTGTAAGTCAGCACTGCAGTCAGGCAGAGGCCTTGGAGACTGGGAACAAGGACTTTTGTAATTTCCATGAAAGTTGTGTTTTCAGTTGCTGTGGATGTTACTTCCAGTGGAAAAGAAGTCAGCATTTAGCCAAAGCTTCTGTAAAAAGCTCAAAACTGAATTTGTTAGAAAAAGCAACTTCAGTTTGCAAAAACAGCAAACAACTGTGAAATCCAAGACTATTAATATTTCAAAGTGTTTTGGTGACATAATAGATCATGAAAGTGAGGGTCCTATGGTTTGTGATATTACCAGAAATCCAAGATGTATTTATAGCTGCCTTCACACATCACTGTTTAGTGTTGTATAGGATACATTGATCCAAATATAAATGAAAATGATAGAAAGCTTCAAAAGCATGAAAAAAGAAATATTCCTTTTTTGTCTCTATCTCCTTCCAGCCTCAATGTTTTGTTCTTTTCTTTCCTCACACAATTCTCTGTCTGCTCTCTTCTACCTTGGCTCCCATTTTTTTTTTTTATATTTAGATTTATTGGTATTTTTAGATCTTTTGAAATCTTGGCCAATATTTCCTATTTTGGGGTATGAAAATGCCTTTAGTGCTACAGGGAATTTGTGTGCCAGGAGAAGCAGTCAATAATTCAGTACTTCTGTGGTGTTTGTTTGGACTTGCAAAGTCATTGCTTCAATGTCACAGGCTTTAAAAACAAGTTTGAGCCCCAAGTAAGGGTTACTAAGGGGAAAATACAAACTGGCCTAAGGAAAAATGATAGAATTGACTGAGGATTTCATCCCACTTTGGACCTGTGCTCCTAAATAAATTGGACATGCTATAAAATCTCAGTCTTATATGAACCTCTGTGTGTCATGCTTAGAAATTATTCCTTTTTTAAAACATATTGCTACTCTCAAGAAAGGGTTTTACATTCTTTTTCCTCTGCTGTAACCAATGCTGTCTCTTTTTCTCCAATAAATACAATTCCTTAGCCCTGTCCCAAGTATTAGCTGGAGGAGGTCTGATGGAAACTCCTTGGCAAAGAAAATCCAGCACAACAGGAGCAGAGGAGTTCTTGAAATCCCCAGCGTTGAGCAGGAAGATGAAGGCTCCTACGAGTGCATCGCAGGAAACACTCGAGGAATAAACATTGCAAGAGGTCAATTATTTGTCTATGGTAAGCAGATTAATTGAATTTGGATTGTTTAATGGAGAGCAGAGTGGTTTTTTCAGTTGTATTGCAAAGGTGAAGTCTCTCAGCCCCTTCCTGGAGGTAGAAAGTGCAGGTCAGGTTAAGCTGATAAAGAACTGGTTGGGGGCTCTCAGTGCCCTTCCCTGAGTTACAGCCTCAGCAAATAAAGGTATTTTACATCAAAGCTCAGGTTGGAAATGTGGGAGGTGGGAAATGTTAGGGAAGGGCAGGGAGGGATCCCTGAACATTTATGTGAAAGGTTAAAGGCGGGGAGGGATCCCTGAACATTTGTGTGAAACATTAAAGGCAGGGAGTGATCCTTGAACATTTGTGTGAAAGGTTAAAGGCAGGGAGGGATCCCTGAACATTTGTGTAAAGTATTAAAGGCAGAGAGGGATCCCTGAACATTTGTGTGAAATGTTAAAGGCAGGGAGTGATCCTTGAACATTTGTGTGAAACATTAAAGGCAGGGAGGGATCCTGAACATTTGTGTAAAGTATTAAAGGCAGAGAGGGATCCCTGAACATTTGTGTAAAGTATTAAAGGCAGAGAGGGATCCTGAACATTTGTGTGAAATGTTAAAGGCAGGGAGGGATCCTGAACCTTTGTGTGAAACATTGAAGGCAGGGAGGGATCCCTGAACATTTGTGTGAAACATTGAAGGCAGGGAGGGATCCCTGAACATTTTTTTGAAACATTAAAGGCAGGGAGAGATCTGTGTCCAGCAGCAGGTGCAGAGCAGGGAAGGATTCGGGAGCCTTTGGTCTGTTTTGGATTTCACCTCCTCTGTTGACACTAAAAAAAAATAATTGCTGAAATTCCTATGGAATAGAGCTGTCTGCAGATACAGACCCAAGCTCAGTGACAGCTTTCCCAGTCAGGACAGCACTCTGGAAAAGCATGAGAGGTGACCAAAAATAAACAATCAATTTTCCAACAGTATAGGTCAACAGAAAGTACAAAGCAGGGGGAACTCATCCCATTCCTCCCTCTCCTTCCAGCTTGGCTAGAAGTGGAGAATAATCTGGGGATCTTCTCCCTTTCCTTGTCCCTCCCTATGTGCATTGATTCCCTGCAGTCCCAGCCACATGGGATGCTCCCTCACAGCCAGGGTGAATTATGCTTCTTTAGTGGAATTGTTAACACCCAGGGAAGGCAACAAATTTTGACAGGAATAAGAGGAGAGATCTTTTCTTTACCTCATAAATCTTTCAAAGGGGAAAGGAAAAAAAAAAAAAAAAAAGAAAAGAAACATAACAGCAAGGGGAAAAAAATCACAGCAAGTGAGACTGAGCCTCCAGTTAACATCTGTTGAGAAGACTCTGGCAATATTTTCCCTTTTTTTTTTTTTTAAGTAAATTTCTTCTAATGAAGAGATGCAGGCTTTGCTGATAAGCTACCAGGCTCCTGCAGCCATGGCTAATATCAAGATATATGCCAGGAATAGAACAGTCTGCTGCTGGTTTAAATATTTCATTATTTCCCTGATTTCAGGGGGTAGTTTTTGCTCTCATTGCTCACTAATTTTTTTCACCACGTCAATCAAGCAGTTCCATTAAAATGAAGTTCAGCAGATTACCTGGCTGTGATTGATAACAGCACAGGCAATTATAAAATTATGATCAGTTAATTCAATCTAAAACAATGTGCTTATTAACTGTGCTTTGTACATTAATTAATAGCTGTTCACAGTGCAATGTACAAACAGCACTCATGAAGCCTTGGCATGAGGTTTTTTTGTCATATTAGGAGTGTGCTGGTGAATTATCTCTGTAATTGATTTCCTCTTGCTCCTTTTCTGTTCTCTGGGGTTTTCCTCTGGAGGAAGGTTGTCTCCAAAAAATAGGGATTTTTTTCCTGGACATTGCTTTGTGTGTGATCCCTCCAGCCCACGGTTCAGGCTCTGAGAGCAGCAAAAATCAGATGTAATTAGAGATGCTTTTAAACAGGGTGAACCTCATCCTTACAGGAACTTTGAGCACTAAAGGGGCTCCAGGAGAGCTGGAGAGGGACTTTGGGTGAGGGATGGAGGGGCAGGACACAGGGAATGGCTTCCCACTGCCAGAGGGCAGGGCTGGATGGGATTTGGGGAGAAATCATTCCCTATGAAGGTGATGAGTCCCTGGAATGGAATTCCCAGGGCAGCTGTGGCTGCCCCTGGATCCCTGGCAGGATTCCCTGCCCATGGAATGAGGTGTTATTTATTCTCCCCAGCCTCACCTCCACCTCCTTCCTCTCTGTAAATGTCAGCCTTCCCCAAGGGAATTCCTGCTCTGCTCAGCCCTTGAGGCTCAGTTGTTTACAGAGCTCCCAGGTGATTCCTGCACGTTCTGCTTTTACACCTCAGTGAATTTCTTTAGAGGAAGATTTTGCAGAAATTGGGTGTCTTGGTGCTTTCAACACACATTTCCTGAATTTCAGGCATCTAAAATCACATTTTGGCCACAAAAAAGGATAAAATCTCAACCAAACTCCCTACCCACGAACCACTTGACTTCTAACATTTTTTCCAAGCTTGTCCCAAAGTTTCACACCAGGGAATTGTTGTACAGGATTCACTTGCAGCATAATAAGAATGCGTTGAACAGATATTAATTAGCCCTGCTCAGTTCATTAATTAATGGCAGCATACCTCAAGCAAAATCACTTTTCTCCTGCTTAAAATGCTTTGCATATTCTTTTCAGCACCCCCTGAATGGGATAAAAAAATCCAAAATGCCTTTCTGTCTCTCTATGACAGTTTATTTTGGGAATGTAAGGCAAGAGGAAAACCAAGCCCTTCCTACAGCTGGTTAAAAAATGGCCAGCCCCTCATGTCAGAGGTAAGATTCCTGTCTCCTTTTTGTTGTGGTTTTTTGAAATTACTTAGTCATTATATTGATTTCCAAATATATTAATTAAATTTCAAAAAAATCGCTAAAGATTAATATATCAAAATAAAAATAACAGCACAAACTCTTTGCAACACAGAGCCTCAATTCTTGGACTTCATCTTTATTGCAAATGTGTGAAATTGGAGTTTAGAGAGAGAGAAAAACACCAAGTTCTTCATGTGAATTATCTAATTGCCACAAGATATGGCTGTAGATATAGAAGGGCTTAAGAATATGAATTAAAATTTTGAAAGAAACACTAAATACATTTGCAGGCATAATCTGTAGTTTGGGGAACTGGTAGGATGCCAAAGGACTGGCAGAGGATTCCAGAGCTGGAATTGCAAAATGCTCAGTGTTGAATTGCACTTTCCTTCTGTTTCTGTTCCAAATCAGTAGCTGGGTGGACCTTTGGTCTGGTGCAGAGTGGCTGCTCTCCTGCTGAGTTCATCCTTTGCCTTAATTAATCAGTCAGCTCTGGAAATCAGCTAATTTGAGGGTAATATTTTCTGTGCTTTGTAGAGGGATAATCCAAGGAAAGCCATGTAAAGGTGTAAGAGGAAGAGCTGGAAAAGTGCAAGATGTCACTTAAAAGGACCAAGTGGAAAGGGAACAGGAGTGCAGGAGGAGAGGGGAAGTTTGGAGCTCAAACACTTGAGAACCAAGATCAGATCCCTCATCAGCCAGCTCTTGAGAGCCCAGCTTCCAGGCACAATCCCTGCATGCCTGAGTGGCCAAACTCTGGCATATCCATCCATCCTCCAGCCTTCAGCTGCTGGCAGCCTCATGGAGAAGGATTCCTGTAATAAGAAGCTCTTTGCATTCTACTGAGCCCAAGTTTCCCTTTTTTTTTTTTTTTTTTTTTTTTTTTTTATTTTTTTTTTAATGCAGTATCCATCCAGCCTCTCTGGGGCTCATCTGCCAGGCATTTTCACTAGGATGGAAAAAAAAAAATGCTGTGATTAATTCCTGCCTAGCAAGAGCACATACAGGAGAATTTCCAAACCATATGGGCTAAATTAGCACCTGCTGGGCTGCAGTACCAGCATTTATTTGATTTAGTTGTACTTATTTAAAGTAGTTGGAGTGGGGTCCAGTCCTCCATATAATTTTCTGCTGGATCAGTCCTAAACAGACCAGACCTGCATCTGGAGAAAATAGCCAGAATTTACCTGGACTGCAATTTTTCTGAACCTGCTCATTGCAGTCATTGTCACCTTCTTCTGAGCAAGATTATCTTGTTTCTCTCTCTTTGAAGGCAGCAATATTTAGAGTCTGTCACTCTTCAATAAAGAGGGATGAAGAGCTCGACAGACACATTTGCAGACAGCATTTTCACAGTACTTGCAGTGTGCTGTAAATGCAATTCTTCAGGCAACAGAGTGCTGGATGTTATTGCTCAATGGACAGAATGGACACTTTGGAGGGGAAAGTACAAGGGAGATGTAATAAAATATTCAGCTGGTGGCAGCACCCTGCGTGTTGGAATTCTCCCAGGGAGAATAACACCCAGATGCTTCTCACCCTGGGGCTGGTTCTGGTTGTCTCCTCTTTGTCAAGCCTCTCTGCCTGACCACCTGGCTGGTGATGCCAGCATTCTCCCTGCTCGTGTACACGGTGTGCTTTATTCTTCCCTTTGTGGCAGAGAACGGTGGGGAATTTGGGATGAGGAGGGATGGAACACGAGCCTTGCTTCAGAGAGGGGTTTTGTATTCAAAGGGTGTTTGTAAAAATAGAAAGCGTTGAGAGGATGGCAAACAGCCTGGAGGTGAAACTAAGTATGCAAAAGATATCTGTAGTGAGAGCCTTGGAAAAAAAAAATTATCAGTGGCTGAGTAATGTAATGTTGTTAATTAGTTTGCCACACACCAGCCTTGCAGCCCCAGGCTGTGCTCTCATCACATTTCTGAGCTAAACAAGCTTGGGCTGGGTCAGTTCGTGGTTGGGAGACCTCCAAGGAAAGGCTGGGCTGGGGGAAAACATTCCCTGGATGTGTTCTGACCCCAGAGCCCCCGAGCCCTGGGGGGATCCTGGCAGGAAAGGGGGGACTCTGCCCCTCTCAGGGGAGCCCCACCTGCAGAGCTGCCCCAGCCCTGGGCCCAGCACAGGGAGGAGCTGGAGCTGCTGCACAGAGCCCAGAGGAGGCTCCAGGGGGATCAGAGGGATGGAGCAGCTCTGCTGGGAGGAAAGGCTGGCAGGGCTGGGATTGTTCACCTGGGGAGGAGAAGCTTTGGGCTCACCTCACTGTGGCCTGCCAGGACCTGAAGGGGATACAGGAAACATGGAGAGAGACAATTCCCAAGGGATGGAGGGACAGGACACTGGGAATGTCTTCACACTGACAGAGGGCAGGGTTAGGTGGGATATAAAGAAGGAATTCCTCCCTGTGAGGGTGGGCAGGCCCTGGCACAGGTGCCCAGAGCAGCTGTGGCTGCCCCTGGATCCCTGGCAG
>VZUI01094952.1:0-16209 GCA_013401135.1 Cettia cetti
CTACATTTGTTTATTTTAATATTCCTAGTAAAGAACTGCTATTCCTATTCCCAAATCTTTGCCTGAAAGCCCTTAATAGCAAAATTATAGTGATTCGGAGGGAAGGGGGGGTTACATTCTCCATTCCAGGGAAAACTCCAGTTTCCCCTGGCAGATACCTGTCTCTAAACCAGGACAAGGTTAAATTTCACTGTCTGCCAGGGGAAGGCTTCTTCCACAACCTGTAGCTCCTATCCGAACATCTTGCCTGCAGCATTAGGTGTACTGAGCAGGAACAGCCTGTCTATGCAGTAAAGAATTCAAGGTTGGCTGTGTATGTGTGTGCAAGAGTGAAATGGGGTTGTAGTGTAATGGTTATGACATGCACCTGGGATGAGGGAGAATAGAAGTCTTGTCTGAACTTCATAGTCTTCTTCTTGGGTTTTATTACATGGCTTCCTTGGGAGACATCTAGTTCAGAGACCACAGTTTAGTAGTGCTTCTTCAGTAGTGTATAATTTTAACTGGAGCAGAGTAAGCTCTAATTTTAAAATTTAATTTCTTTTTGGCATTTAAAGTCAGCCTTTTTTTATTTAAGATTTTTTTTTAAATTTCAGATGTAAAGTACCTTTACAGTAAATCTCTCTGGTTAAAAAAATTGGTCAGGTGCTTGTGAGCCAAATGAAGTGACTGGGTGTGGAGTGAACAGGGACTGTTTACAATGAGTTTGTTCATATTATTTTCTAACTGGCTGATAAGCTATATAGAGATGCTTTCAAGGTCCCAGTGGGACTGGAGTGGCTATTTCAATACTTAAAAACTTTAAAAGACTGAACATAGAGTTTTCCTGTTCCAGTGTTGCTGCATTATTTTGTGGATACATATTTGAGTTCCCCATTTGAATCAACACTTGCACTTCTGAGGCAGACTCAGACTCAAATTGCTGTGGTGTTTTGCCTTGGAAAAATTGCAAAAAACTTGCCGCAAAGTCTTGCATTACACACCAGCCAGCACTTTAGGGTAGCTTTATCATGACAAGGAAAGTATAGACAAAGAGCTGTTCTACCAAGAAAGATGCATTCATTCTGGTGGTCTGGCTTCCTAAACTCCATAAAAGACAAGCTTCTTTGTTTGTTTGTTCATTTTTGAGATAGTCAAAGGGTAACTGGCAAATGTTTGTGCACCAGCACTCACGGGATAAAACAGCCTGGAACGTGGGAGCAGGTGTTGCATTGGCCAACTTGAAACAGAGAGAAGATGACTAAAACCCTCCTTCATTCTCATCCCTTGCCAAATTAAATCTAATTTAGAGCAATGTGTTGCTACACATTGCACCAACAATTAAAGAGGGAAAAACTCCTGAGTTATTTATTATAAAACTGAAGTCCTGTTTTACAGGACCATAACAACTACTCTTACAAAAGAGATGCCACAGGATCAATGAGCAAGGGGCATTAAGAGCAGAATTTTGTATCTTTTCAAGCAGACAGCTCCTCCATGAGCAGGACACTCACAAACTGCACAACAGCATCGATCTACAGTTCACACAGGCACTACATCAGCTCCATCCCTCCCTTTATGTTGTCCATGTCACTGTGTTAATCCAACTCATCTTCCTTTTTGTCAGATAAGTTTACTACCACAAAGCTGGGCCACTAGAGATTGTACTTGTTAGCTCTAAGTGAACAAGCTCAATAACAAACCATGGTAGAAACTGAAATGTTGGCTACAAATTATTTTTATCAAAAAATTCCTGAATTCCATGGGGATTTTTTTTCTATTTGTCAGAGTGGTAAGTGCTTGTTTTCTTCCACAAATTAAATTTCAGTTTTCATCTGTAAATGAATGACAGATGCTATAGGAATTCCTCAGGTGAACCTTAACGTGTCTGTCTCTTTATTCCATTTTCTCCTGTGACTAAGGTTACTCAGCCAAGCTGAACCTGCTGTGAGCTGTGGCCAGGGACACCAGTCATATGCTGGAGTAACTCAGTGAGACACACAGTGATGCACCTCCCACATAAAAGACTGAAGCACACAGACCTTTAACAACCCTGCCTTTGAATCTAAAGCTTGTTACCAGGCAAAGGTTTTCACTAAAAGCTATTGGATTTGGGTCTCAAGTTTTCATCTGAAGTGTAATTATAAGATCTAATTTCAGGAAGGTCATTTTTGTCAAACATTTCTGATGAAATTCTTCCAGCCAGCTTAGGTGTACGCATACTATCAAAGGCAGGCCAGTTTTTTAGTGGAAAAGAAGCAGGCATAGTGACAGCAAAAATAACTGAATGATGGGCCCTGCCTGTGTGAACATGTACTTCTGGTATTGGTCCCACCAACAAGGGAGTTAAATATGTCCATAATATGACATCCTGCATCACAACTTTTTGCTCTCAAAGCAACTTCAGCAAGAATATAAAAAAGAGATGGGTAAAGGTTCTAGTAGCTTAGTAATTCCTGCAGATGATATTTCCATTTCAAGTAAGATGATTTCTGTCCAGGACAGTGTTAGAGGGATTTATGCTGTTTTACAGAAGGAGAGCTTGAAGCTGCACAGCTGCCAGCCTAAACCTTTCTAGCTCTACTATTGGAAATTCACTTAAAATTAAACACCAGGAACACTCTCGCCCAACAAATGTTAGGAACAAAAAATGCCAAGCAAGAAAAGTTCAAGGTGAAGAGAGAATTGTGGTGCTTCTGATTAAAACCAAAATCAAAATCTCCCCAACTCATTCTAGGATTTCAGAAAGCTTTCCAGCAAACATCTGCCTCCAGTTTCCTCTTTGTTTATTCAGTCATCAATTATCAAGAGACTTTTTGTTTTGTCTCAAAGAGCTGCACAATTTGAAGCAACTGTGGTATCTAAGATGGTTCTGCCTAAACCGAACACAGATTCCTTCATGGCACAGAGAAACTGGTTTGGATTAAAATAAAAATATCCAAAACCAACAGCATTTTCTCTGTAAACTGAGGGTTATTATAATATCATTTTTTCCCTGAAACAAATAATACACAGATTTCAAAAGTCTTGTTCTTGAAGAACAGAAAATAAATGAGATTTGACATCATGATTTATGATGCTTCCATTCATTTTTTTAAGAAAAGTGACATATGCTAATAATTAAAGTAATGCAAATTTGCAGTCTTCTGGCTTCTTAAGTATTATGACATGTACTTGTCTCAAGAGCCCTCTAGGACAAATGTACAATGGCAGTAGTTGCACTTGTGCCTTTAATGTGATAGCTCCCCGGATATATTAGTACCTGTGATTAACTAGTGGATTAATGTCTGTTGTTACAGTCCTGCTGATAACAAGAAATTACAATGAGGCATCTGCCATTCATCTTCCCTTTCCAGCAAAACTCTGTCACTGTCTGCCATTGTTGTTAAATCATGTAGCTGCTAGCTGGGGACTCAAATAATTTATGCTACCCCTTAATTTACATCTGCATCTTCCCAACTCCTTCCACAGGAGAAGTTCCATGGTGATTTTAATTGAATATTTACAGAATGGCTGAGTGTATTGGCAACTCTATTTGAGGTTTGCAAAGCAAAGCCAAATAATACCAGTTTAACAATGATTTTTCTGTATTGCAGATGCTGCCCCAAGTTTGTAAATATAATGCTTTGGATACCAATAGTCAGAGAAATTAAGTTCCATTAGAAAATCTTCACGGGGCAGTTAGAGATGAGGGAAGGAAAATTTCTTTCTTTCTTAGAAAAAGACCTTTCTCTTGACAAATTCCTGTCTCAACCATCAAAGTTCCAAAGTTCTGGGACTTGACAGTTACATACCTTAACTATAAATTTGCCTTCCTACTTTTATAGAAACATGAAATATAGTTCATGGGGTGGAAATGCACAGGCTTCTTTTTAAGAGTATGTTCATACATGATTTATTAACAAAAGCAGTAATAGGACAAATGTGTGTGTATATATATTTTTATATGTATGGGCTATCTTTACATATTTTCTAACTGTCTGAAAAGACACTGAAAGTAACTATCCCTTCTTCTTTCAGAAGGGTAATATGCTTCTTGATATGATCATGTTATATATTTCTGCTGTCAGTTCATTGCACTGTTTTCAGATGGAGAAGTCAATTGTAGTGCACTAATCCTTGCTTTCTTCTAAGTCAACTATTGAAGTGTATGAACCCAGTATTTCTGAGTCTTTTCATTAGCACTCTCTGTTATAAAACAAAATACTCAATTACAATTTGTCCTATATAGGCATGAGTAAAATGTGAGGCTCTCATTATTGTATCTCAATAAACAAAATTCTGCAATATGAATAATTCCTTTGAATTAAGTGTTAAATTAAATTTTCTCTGTATTAATCTATAAGCTCAATGTGAAAACCTGATCTAGACTTAAAAATCATTTTACCTTAAGTTTCAAAAAGGACAAATTTTTCATTGGACTAAATCACATTTGCCATTCCCCATAATCCTGTCCTCATGTGAGTGCATAAGACAAATACCTGATAAAGTTGTAGGTTGCATGCACTAATTGATAGCTTCTGTACTCGAAGTAGGCAAACGATAAGCACACACTTACAACCCATCATAAATTATGAATTATATACATCCTAAACATCCTCAGTTGAATCTTAACTGAGCTGAATGGTCCTGAAGGTAATTTGTGGCTACAGAAGTCAGCATGATAGAGCAACAGTTGGGTTGAAGTCCCAGTGGGTGTTGACTCTCTGGCAAGGTTCAGAGAAGCAGGAGCACAAAAAGAGCAAATTGGCTGAGTTAAACAGCTGCAGTGGAGCTCCTAGGTCTGCACTGTGTATGCTTTGGAGGATTTTGTTTGGACTACTTCTAATCTATGTCCACGGATTAGGTGTCTAGTAGCAGCTAGAATGTACTAGAAGTGCTCCCAGAGCACAGGGCTTGCTCTATTATTTGTTAACGTTGTCCTGTTTGTTTATTCTGAGACTGCTTCATAAAGGCAAACCAGAATTTGCAGTATGGTGGGGTAGAATCTGAAGAACAAACTCCTGAGATGATCTAAATCACTAATGTTTATATTTCCTTTACAAAAATGATCTATAGAGTACCCTCCATGAAAATTTTACTGTGGATCAATATTCATGATGTTATAAAAATCAGAACCATATTTGACACATTAATGGCAGAATTTAGTCTTCATATCTAAAGGTTTCACGATACAGTCAAATTTTCTTCCCATGGGACAGTGTGCTGGATTCCTTAAGCACTTGAAAGATCCTTTGTCATGTTTTCTATTTACTTTATTCAACTCAAATTCAGGAGCTATTCAGATGTCAGAAAAGGTCCTGCAGCTATGTCAAAGGGAGAGAGAGAGAGAGAAATGAAGAATTCACAAAAGCAATGAGGAAAAGAATTCAGTTAATAAAAACAATTTCCCACAAATGCTATTCTACAAATATCCTGAAAACTTGAGACTTGATTTTATGTTCAAAAAAATTATCTTGCAGATGAGGTTGATTGGCCTATTTTTCTACTATTCCCTCAACTTTAAACCTGAGAGCTTTGAACACCATGAAAAACAGTATCTGTTCTCCAGGAGTAAGATTATTCTTATCCAACTACTCACATCCACACTTCAGTTTCTTAAGGAGTCAGTGAGGAGAGTAGGATTCCTCAGACTAGTTTTAGACATCTGTTTTGCAATGATCTAAGTCTGAAGGAAGCACCTCTTTCTTGTTCTTTTCTGCTACAAAAGGGATGATTAGATGATGGCTGTAGACTTTAATTTTTTTCACAGATGTTTACAGACATTCTGCTAGATTAATTGCATCCCAGCTGTCTTCAGCAGTATTTCCTCTGCAGAGTGAGAGGAATGTCCTGTGAAGGAATTCCAGTAGGAGACCTCTCTGAACTTTTCTCCAAGAAAAACATTAATTCCTTTACATAGCTGCAATTAAGAAATTCCATTTCTTGTTGCTAAATAGAATTTCCATCATTTACTACCAATATTCACTCTCCACGATTTCATAAGCCCACAGCCTCAAGTGTTTGGTCAGATCAGTGCTTGAGCATGCACAGTGCTGGACATTGTGACTGACCCTGGCATACAAACTTGTTTCAATCTACTCATGCTTTTAGCTCCAGTGAGAATATGTAAATACATGCTTAAGTAGCTTGATGATCAACACATGATCTAAGAAAGCAATTTAATGCTTTAAGAAGTATGACATGTACAAGGAGACAACAGATTATAATTAGAAATTATATTTTAATATTAAAAAAAATTAAAAGGAAAGGGAAGCTAAAGCCATCAAAGAAAACTAGTTAACCAGCTAACCCAGGAAAAGAATAGCAGGGTTTTGATGTGGTAGCTCTATTTTTTTATACTGGAGGTGAAAAAAATTCCTAGAAATATTACACTGCCAATTCTCAGTAAGAATGGTAAAATTATTAACAACATTTCAGAACAGCAAGAATGTTTAGCTCCAGAATAGAAGACATCCTTATAATACAGAGCAAAGAATAATGGAAAATGCCTTCTTAACCTGATAAGTTTATGAGCAAGTACAACCAGGAACTGAGTGCTTGAAAGCACAGGAATTTCATGTCTTTCTCAGACATAAATCACTCTTACTAAGGGTAGCTACTCAATAATCTGTAGGACATTGCAGAGACCGTGAAATTCCAAGGTATCACCAAGCAATAATTAAAGAAGCAAAGACTAATTGCTAGAGATGAGCTCAAACCACAAATTATGAATCTGAACCTTTTAAATCTAATTTTGAAAAGTTTAGCTCTGGAGATTTCATCATATGCATGCTATCATGAAGGGATGGCTAATGTAAAACGGTGAATAAGTGTTTTCTTCTTTGATTTGGTCCCCAATTTGGACTTCCTTTTCCTCCTCCCCATCTTTTGAGAGAACATTATTTTAGCAATATGGTTAGTCACAGCAATTTTCTGTACAGCAAGTACTTTAGATGAACACAACCCACTCATAACGCTTCGGACAAAGAAAATGGGAATCTACGTGAATGCAGTCCGTGTTTGGGCACGAGGTTAGGCATGAGGAAAAATCAAACTGTGAGGAAGCAGAGTGAATAGGCACTTGAAATCTATTTTCCAGCAGGGGATCAGCAATAACTCATGTGACAAATACCATGAAACAACATATGAGATCATCTTAAGTAAATCAATCAAGCCACTGTTCCTCTGGTTTTCTAAGAAGGGCTTAGTTTAAAAAAAAAAGAAAAAGGAAATGTCTGTGAAACAAAATACAGGATTCTTCTTGTCTTACATGTGTGTTCTCCCTGAGATACAGGGGGCTATTTTTTATCCTCCTGGAGTCATAGCCAGCATCTGTCCTTGTGCAGGGTCAATAGATGGAACAGAGTGCACTTCATCCCAACCTGTGTTGCCTTTATTTTGGTAGGTAAGAAAAAAGTGAGTGCTGTGAGGTTTAACTATCCTAGGATGATGAAAGTTCAGAATTAAAAAGTTAACCTCTCAATAGATTATTGCACAGATGGGCAGCAGAATACAACTGTTCTGTTTGCAACATGATTTGGACAGAAAGGGAGACACTTGTCCTTGCTGACTGCTAGAATTGGCAAGTATTTGTAGTCATGCTTTGAGTGCAGCTTCTGGACAGGACTTGTAAATCTGTAGCTTTTTCCTAAATTCTCAGACAAGTCAAAAAACCTTTTTGATAGAAAGAGAAGCTGAAGAGTCAGGGGTTTGGGGTATTTCTAGTTGGGGAACTGGAGGGTTTTAATCATCATCTCTTGAGGTTTTCAATCTCAACTGGATCTCCTGGTCCAAATGAATGGCTTCTGCAGACATGGGCAACACAGTAACACTCCCTTCTCCAGAAAGCCATCATGCTGTGCTTATATTATATAGATACTGCCAAATACTCATTACTGCATTCTCTACAAGTGCCCTGACACTTCTATCTCTTTCCTGGTACAGGAAAGATCCTCAACTTTAAACCTGAGAGCTTTGAACACCATGAAAAACAATATCTGTACTCCAGGAGTAAGATTATTCTTCTCCAACTACTCACATCCACACTTCAGTTTCTTAAGGAGTCAGTGAGGAGAGTAGGTTCAGACACAGGATAAAACTGTATATGATTCAAGGTAGTGTTTATGTGCTACAAAACCAAGAACCCTAAATTAAATTCAGAAAAGTGTTTTATAGGCATACTCAAAAGGACAAGGCCAGTTTTTGTCTCCTTCAGCACCCTTCTGAAAGGTAGACTACTGCAAGAGAAGTAGTTTCAGTCTGACCTGATTTACAGGACAGGACAGAACAGGATAAACAGGTGGTCATTGTCACTCAACTACCAGCCTATATAATTACCTAAAACAGTAATTAGATCAAAATTACTTGAATAATAAGATGTTCTTGGAGAACTGCTCTTTAAAATATTCTTAGGGCATCAGAAATTTGAATTTTTAATTTTTTTTTATAATTTCTTACCCAAATCAATCAAATGGTCATGAAAGTAAAATCTGGGTTTGATATTTACATTCTTTGTGGTTTTAGGCAAAAATCTTATCACAGTAAAGACAAAGAGCTCCTACTTGCTTATCCTGAAACCGTAACATGGCGAAGTGGCACAATGATGGCGTGTGTACACCATAAAGTCTTGACAAAGGAGTTGCTGTTGTGGCCTTGTGCCCGCTGGTTTGCCACTTTCTGTCTCCAAGCAACACTCCCCTGTAGGCAGCCTGGCATCTCAGCCTTCCACATCAAGCATGGGGTGATAGCCCCAGCCTTTAGCCAGCTGGGGGACAACCACTAGGGCCAACAAGACATGGGTGTTCTCAGAGAAAGCAGGTGAGATTTATAAAGTATTGCATTTCAGGAAGATAGAGTCAGCTTGGGGAGGAGGTCTTAACTAATGTGAAGGAACAATAAGCCTCTATTTCACTGGTGGTAAGGACAAAGAGAATCCACTTTTTAAAATTCATTTACAAGCATAGTTGCAATATCAGGAGTTAAGTCTTAGTTTTAAATTTAATTGCTATTCTAGAGGAAAAAGGGAAAAGTGTTAGAAGTTATTTGAAAATCTCTACTCAATTGAGTAGAAGAGCTACAGTTCCGTAAGTCTCATCTATACAATCCTGTTCTCATCAAAGTAAATTGTTGGTAGAGAGTGGCAGTTGGAATATGAAATATAAGAGAAAAACTCGAAGCATTGACTTATATGTTAAAATTTGAATTTATCTACATTAACAGGATATCAAAAGGAGACATGGTGTTTATCTTTCTGTATGCATTCACACTATTACTTTACAAATGGAAAAAACCTGCTTCTCTTCTCCATGTTGCAAGCTGCTCATGGAATAGAAGCCTATCTTTTTGTAGCAGGCATCCTAAGCCTCTCTCTCCCACCAGCTATGAAATTCTGAGTAATCCTGATGGGCAGTGTAGCAATGAGCATGGATTTCTTACTAGTCACTGTAGATTTTAGGTCTTTTCCCCATAAATATGTTGCTTAATTTTACAAAAAATCAATTCATGTATTTATTTGCATCTCATTTGTGCTGATAGAATACTAAGTCTGCATAAGGTCAAGTGGAGGTGTAAGTCTTCGAGTGACTGGGATATAAATAGTCCATATATTTGGCTATTTAGAGCACCATTGCTCACACATGACTACCAGTTGCAGCAGAAGTTTTGCTGGTGCAAGCGATATAGGGTCACATTTCAAATGATGTCAGTGTGGGCTCCAGGAAAGGCTCCCAGGCTCTTCACCAGTGCACAACCATTTGACTAGGTGCCTCCTTTCTCTTTCTCCCTTTTCTGCAGGGCAAGTTGACACATTTATTTACTCTTCAGTATTTTTACCCACGAAGTTATTTGGTTATTTACCTGAACAAGTTTTGCAAAGTTATAATATTATTTTTTCTGCTGCAAATGAAGGTGCCTTCAATGGTTATATAAGGCAGGGACCAGCCAGCCAGAGCCTTGCCAGTACCCCCTCTTCTGGCTTTCAACACAGTTGTTATTCCAGTAATGTCTCTCTCTTTTAAGCTGCCAACTCTGTTCAAATGTGTGGTGGTTTCCTGCAGTGGGCAAAGAGCCACCAAGACTGAAGCTGGATCCACAAAACTAATTTCATGTCTAAATGCCAATTCCTTTACACGTAACTCTTCATAGGCAATAGATGGTGAAAGCATGCCAAAAAGAACCTTTTTTTGGGGGGGATGAGGGAGGTAGACACCTCTCTGTGCTGGAATAGGAAAATGTTTGTTGCCTCAAAGCAACAAAATTATGTACTAGTAGTCTGGAGAATTTTAAAAAAAAATGGTGGCACTACCTCAAATTTTTAAAATAATTTTGTTGTTGTTGTTTTCGATTAATTTTAAATGGCTATTTGGGAGGAAACTACTTTTATTCCAAACAAGCATTCATCTGTCTGCTTTTGCAAGAATTAAGTCTGCACCAAATGGGAAACAAAACTCAGCCACATCATTCCTGTCTGCATGGAATTTACAGTAATGAAAAGAAAGCACCTCAGCTTTTTGCCATGGGGTGTCTGTAAGGCTTGTATTTTCATCTTACTAGCCAGCTTCTTGAGGAGGGCAATTCACGTTTCCCCTGGAAGAATTTCTACAGATAGAAGAGTTGGCCAACAAGAGATGTGACCTCTTCAAAATCTGCCCAGCATTTCATTAAGGAGTAAAGATTAAATCTGGTGGTGAAAGACAGCTTACTGGTGTAACAAAATAAATAATTTGCTCTTATCATCCATCCCCCTTACCTCACTCTCATCAATCAGGTTGAACAGATGAATTTTGTATGTGTTGTGATGGGTGCAACTGCCTATTTTCTATACAGCATATAAGGATAACCATATCTATTCTGAATTAGCAGGTAATTATTTATATAAACAAAATTGCATACACTCATACATATATATATATATGTATGATTGAAGTTTGTCTTCTAGTTGGCAGAACTTTTTTTTCTTCTATGCTAGTCCTAGAGCCAGATATGGGAACTTATTTTTCCAGGACAACTTCTTAAAACTCAGTCGATGTTAATGAGTTAACTTTGTTAACTGAGCTAGTTAAGGAAGTGAGAACCGGTTAAGTTGCCTTCACTTTGGACTTTTACAAGCTCATATGCAATCTTTTCCAGCAGAGTTAATTAGCTTAGGCATCCAACCAGCAATTTTCACAGCAAACTAACCCAATTATCTCTGCATGATATGATACTCTGTCATGTCTGAGCCCAGAATATGTCTGTCTGTGTATGGGAAAAATTACCTCAGGTTGTGCCATTGAAAATATCAGTGGGTGCTCTAGGGAGAAGGATAGTTCCCTTCTGCCTTTCATAATATGAATCTGACTGATAGCTACACAGTGAGTACATATAATCTCAATTTTTGTGCAAACTATATTTTTTCCAAGTCAAAATCATTCAAAGTAAAGAGCATGAAGAGCCCAAGGTTCTAACTTCCAGAATGCAGCATAAAACATATTTTTTTTGACATCCTGTTCAGCATTATCAGACAATTTTTTCACTAACTTGATAACAGTTCCATTTTAAGCAGAACAGTTCAGATGTTCTTCCTTGCCCTGGCAGTGCTGAAGATCTGCCATTATCTCCCAACAGACTTGGAGATTCATGGGAAACCTCTGATAATACACTTCTCTTGACAGTGTGATATTTTCATTACTTGTATTACTGTAGAATTGCACTTCTCATTGTACTTATAAATTTATTCTTTGTGTTCCTAAGAAGTGAGGAGGCATTTATCTTCCCATTTTTCAAAGGACAATATATATAAGGACTATATATGTCTTATCCAATGCCATACTCAAGAAAGCTGTGATATATTTAAGATCTGAACACTTCAGGTCTTCAAAAGGCTAAGGTGGGCCACTGACAAACTTTCTTCTGTGACAGTTATCAAAGTTGTGTTGCTTTAATTGATATAACATATTGTCCTGGTTTTGACTGGGATGGAGTTATTTTTATTCTTTGCAACTTATACAGTACTGTGTTTTTAATTTAGTATGAGAAAGTTGTTGATAACACACTGATGTTTTAGTTTTTGTTCAGTAGAGCTTGCTCTAGGTCAAGGGCTTTTTGGCTTCCTTTACTCTGACTATGAGCAGGTGCATTGAACTTGCCAAAGGGATATTCCATATCATACAGCATCATGATCAGGAAATAATCTTTTTTGTGTGTGTGTGTGTGTGTGCGTGTGCGTGTGCGTGTGTGTGTGTTGGCTGGGAGCTGCCGATCGCTTTGGTCAGCAGGTGGTGAGCAATTGTATTGTGCATCACTTGTTTCTCTTGAGTTTTATTCCTCTCTCTCTTTTTCATTACCACTATTATTATTGTTGGTATTATTATTAAAATAATATTTTATTTTGTTTCTATTATTCAGCTGTTCCTGTCTCAACCCACAAGTTTTGCTTTTTTCTGATTCAGCTCCTGCAGTAGGGGGGGAAGTGAACGAGTGGCTGCATGTTGCTTAGTTGCCAGTTGGGATTAAATCATGACACAGATAAAAGTTTAAGGAGACAACCATAATATAAAAAAATAAGAGGGAGAACATAATTTTCTGTAACAACTTTAGTGCAGATAATTACACTAACACTAAGCATATTCTGGTCAGAGCACATAGCTATTATCTTTTATATCCTCAGGAAACACTGCTAAGTGACCATTTAATTTTGTTATTTTTTACACTTGAATTATAAATATCCATCACTCTGATGCTGAAAGATGAGACACTAAACTGATTCTGTGCTCTTAATCTCAGGTTGATATCTAGTCAATGCCCTGAAAAGTTACCTACTTTCACTCTAGGAATTCTAAGCATTTTGTCATTTTTTCATGTATTATTTACTGTTTTCTAACAGGAAGACAGGATTTTTACTGCAAACACCTCTTTCTCAACCTTTATAGGAAAAGAACTTCATACACATAGAACATGTTAACTCAAGGAATGTGGACTTACTGGCAAGCCTGCCATTACTTCTAAAAAACTTTAGATTTGAAGATAGCACAGAATCAGTCGCATAAAGCAGATACAGACATTTTCTGACAGAAACAGCTACTACCATTTTAGAGTACAGCTGGATAATGTGCAGCTTCAAGTATGGACTGATTTTGCCTCAAAGATCCCTGAAGAAGTACAGCCAGTACTCCAGGCTCCTGTGTTTCTTTTCTTGCTAGAGTAATTATCCTCTTGCAGTTGCTAGGGCTTGCCCTCTAGATTTCTGTCTAGAGCACTGGTGTCACTGTTACATTAAATGACAGCATGACAGTTTCAGCATATTTCAAAGATGGAGCAGCCAAGAAAGATGTCCTTCTCTGAAGGCACGCTGTGCTTTGTTCACTGGATACACCCACAGACATTAATCACATCAGCTTTGCATTGATCAGTGAAAAACTCTGTTACATACTCTTGGAAATTCAATTCCCTTGTAAAATGTGAGACTGGGCATCACATGACACGTTCAACACAAAGTCTTAGGCCTTTTTGGCTGCGCAGTTTCTGGTTTCTGTGCTTCCCTACAAGTTCAGTATGAAACAAGAGGTATCCAGAATGGACACCCTCTGGCTTTACAGCACTACCAGAACCACACAGATTTCTGCAATAAATTGAGACAATGGGGCTTATCTCCAGTAGTCTCTCAGAGAAACCATAGTTTCTGCTGTGTTTGTACTGTTTCTGTTGTGTTGGTTTCTTCTTCCCACACCTCTTACAAAGCCAGTTCTGAAATACACAAATTTCGCTTAGAATAGTTTCAGTTCTGTACATAATTTGGAATACCTTGGGGTGAAATGAAAAATTCTGTATTAGATATGACACTGCAGTCTTAATTTGTTAGCAGCACTGAAAAAGAACAATAGAAGGCAAAATATTTTTTTAATACAAGAGACGTAACCTCTGAGAATCAGTTACACCTTTGGCATGTGCTCTTGGAGCCACTTTTACATTCCTGGAAGCTTCCTTACCCAGCACAGCATATGTTCTCATTCTTGTGCATATATATACTACAAGATATAGATAAGGACATATGTAATGGAAACAAGATCTTGTTCTTCTCACTTCTCCAAAGGAATGGTTTGCACTAAGAGGGATGTCAAACTCCCAGTTTTGGACTGACTTGTTCTAAAAATGCTAAATGAAATGATGAACCAACCCGTGCAGAAGGGGCTTTTTTGTTCTCCTCTCTCCCATTGCCCATTCTTCCCCCTAATGCATAATAACATTTGCATGGATATAACTTCCTTAGAACTAGAGTATTAGGAACTCAATTGTATTTACAGTGTAGATTATAATGGGCATGATAAAGGATCACAAGTGTATCTTTTTTTGTCAGCTTGTTCCATTAAGGGCTTCTAACCATGGATCATTGATGTAACAGATCATTATGGTCCATTGTGTCAGTTCATCTGTTGGGATCTGTGCACTACAAGCATGACAGATTTCCTCTGAAGCAATTATAGTCTGTTGTGACAATAGGATTTAATGAATATAAACAACAAACCACATAATCTGTTATTACAGAGCACAGCTATGCACCCAGATGGGAATTAAGCTCCTAGACATTGCCAGTTGCAGTTTTAAAATTGTGGCTATTTCAATCTTCTCATTATTAGAGGCAATGCTCTAATTTACAAAATATATTTATCTCTTCCCTGGCAGGTCAAAGGTCTTCAGAATTTAAGGCTTAATCCTGCAAGTGTTCTGTGATTTCATTTTTTTTCTGAGTAAACATCATCTCTTAGGTTTTTAGACACTTAATCCCTGCCTTTCACTGTGATACTAGCCATGCTATTAATGCTTCATTACTAGCATTGTAGATGAAACAAACAACCACAATGAAATTGTTCACAGAAATTAATAAAACATACCAGAATATTTTTGTATTGTTTCTAAAGAGTAGACACTTCTATTTAATATGATTTTTTACAAAGCTACACCAGTGCAAACATGTAAAATCACATTGACTGAAATTTCCCTCACTGATGCAGCTGAAGGTCTGCTCTAGAGACTTTTGATACATGCTTGTGGAATTAATAGTGTCATTAGAAGTACAGATTTTCAGCTTTTGAATATGACTTCTGGACTTCAGCTCATCAGAGCTTCCAATTACAGTGTTGGTACTGCTGTATTTTCATCTATACTCATGGACACTATTGGAATGTATATACTTTGTTTAAATAATTGGAAATTCATCGTAAAGTGTATATTCATGAGGACTACATGTGGATGAGCTATGTAAATGCCATTGTGTATCATCATGGTGATTATCATGTACTTTTAAGAAACAATTCCAAATTAAATGTATTTCCATATCCACACACTTGAATAAAAAAGGGAGGAGATTCTTACCCTTACCTAGCATGCGAACACATTTGGCATTCTGATCAGGACTATCAAATGAGATTTCTCCGCACCTCTGGGGAAAAAAGAGATATATTTTGTTAAAGACTTTGTGATAGTACACCTGTCCTCATCCTCTGTTACCTCTCTTTATGTTTTGGAACTAGAGATGTTCAAGATACATTGTAAAAACGTCAAAATTAAAGTCTTTGTAAGTAGCCAAAGTTTAAGAAAAAAATGTTTGTTGCAAATGTGCTGGGATGGGTCAACACTGTACTCCAGGGTGTTCACCAAGGAAAACTCAAGGTAATGTCCTACTGCCTTTGGTTATGTCTTAAGCTAAGACTGATGTCTGCCCCTATCATTGAGGATGATTGTCTCCCTGTATATTCCCAGTCAAGGAACATCATTAGAGTTATGATCAGAATTCAGAACTGTTAGGTTGTTTTCAAACACAAGATTTTTTTTTTTTAGTTTATGCAGACAGACCTGCCAGTTTAGCTGCCAGGAGAACATAATTGGTGTGGCTCATGGATCTAATCCAGCTTCAATTAAAGACAATCAGTGGACAGATCCCACTAACTTCAGTAGTGGTTTATTCAGGTGCTACATAAAAGATTCTGTTTCATATCACTACACACAAAGCTCATGAGAGAAGCTTAAGGACAGCCTTTCTCTTTTTTATAGGTGAAAGTGGTCTAGGTACTTTTCTAGGTAAAAATGGTCTATACTTCCTTATCTATGTACTTATGGTTTCGGTATCCATGACCAAATAGGAATAAAGCAGAGTGAGTAAAGTCTGGAAAAATAACTGAGAGCTGTCCCTTTTTTTGTCTCTTTTCTTTTCTTTTCTTTTCTTTTCTTTTCTTTTCTTTTCTTTTCTTTTCTTTTCTTTTCTTTTCTTTTCTT
>VZUI01094955.1:0-18805 GCA_013401135.1 Cettia cetti
CCCACCCTATCCCACCGACCCGCATCCCACGCTATCCACCGACCCGCATCCCACCGCCTGCCCCGCGCTCCTTCCCCTCATGTCACGGCCCCATCATCGCATCCCACTGCATCCCACCGCCCCGCATCCCACCGCCCACTCTGCGCTCCTGCCCCGCATGCCAATGCATTGCACCGCATCCCATCGCCCCGCGCTTCTGCTCCGCATCCCACCGCGCCGCATGCCACCAGCGGCACTGCTCCGCATCCCACAGCCGGCACCGCTCCGCATTGCACCGCCGGCACCACACAGAACAGCGCTGCCAGCACCGCACCGCATGGCATCGCTCCGCATGGCATCGCTCCGCACCACCCGCGTCGCACAGCACCGCACCGCACTGCCCGCACCGCAACGCCAGTACGGCCAAGCCTCGGCGTACCTTGAAATTTAAGCAAATTAGGAAAAGGACAGATTTTTTTTCCGGCGGCACTCCGCAGGTGCGGGGAAAGCCGGCGCGGGGGCACGCAGTGTGCGGGGAGGTTACGGGACCCTGTCCTGCTCCCTTTGACAGGAGGGTGCCGCCGATCAGCCTCAGCTGATGGGCAGCACGGGAGCCTTCACTGCCCATCCTCCACGATTGTTCACCCCAACAGAAGCCTTCAGCCCCATTTCTCCCAAGCACTGTGAGTTTGCTTCTTATAGATATTTTTTCTTTTAAATACCATTCTCCCAAGTGCTGACATATCGTGTCTGTCTCCAGGCTATCACAGGAGAGAAGGATACAAGTATCACATACAAATGTAGAAAGTAGCTCTGCAGCCTTCCAAGAACTCGAAGAGAGAACATTGAGAATACAGACCAGGCTGCAGACTGTTGAAACAGGAAAAGGGCAAATTTCCAGTATATGGACAGAACAAGCTTTATTTCCATTTTTGTTTTTTAACAAACTAAGAAAAAATGAAATGTATCCCCTCAATTCCGGGCTGGACCCAAAATAAAGTAGAAGCTGCAATGCCATGTGAGATTTTTTTCTCCATACTGCTACTACTCTCTCCAGGAGGGGATCTAGAATCCCGCTGTGCCAGCACCTTTGCAGCAAGGTGGGAGCTGCAGTGTCACTTCTGCAGTGTGTACAGCCTGAGAGAGTGCTGGCATCTGTGTGGGTCGTGGTGCCTAGCCTGGGAGCTGCCACTGCCACACTAGGCTAATCAGCCTCTGCACAGAGCCTGTCTCTACTCAGCATAGTGACATCTTCATGTGGGTAACACATGTTGCTCCATTGAATTAGTAAATATGTTCCCAACTCCCCTACAATGCTTTGACTATTTCAAGAAAGAGCTGATCTGCAAAAAAATCCCAGTCATTTCAGGAGAAGCAAATGCTTGTGCAAAGGGCACAAAATTAGGGTGTAAACCCAAGCTGCAACTCTGTGGTCCTGCAATTTAACAAGATACAACATTGGTTTGAAAAAAGAGGCTTTTCATGCTCATGGTAAGAGAGGTGGGAGCCCTTCTGAGCAGGTAGATTAAAGGTTTTATACTTTCCCTTTCAGCAAACTGTTGCAGAGGAAGAGAGGTGGAGGAGATCACTTTGGGCCACACTCCTACAAATGGCTGGAGACCAAGTCCTAAATAAATGACTTTCCGAGGTCAGTGAACTCAGGGGAAAGATCAAAATCTAAGGTTACTCATGAGACCAAAGGTTCATTTTATCAGCTGAAAAGGGCCTAGTGTTGGAGCACCCTGACACATTTTATTCTGAAGCACACTGACACAATTTTTTCTGAAGCAGTCTGACACACTTTTTTCTCCAAGCCCATTCCCAGTCCAGAGTTTAGGCAAAGCAGTGGCATAAAACTATTTTTTTGCTTTCACATAGATATTGCACTTTAATGGGGCCCTGATGGCTCCTTCACAGCTCCCGGTGGCTAGAGCAGAAGAGAAGTATGTATCAAATAGCTCTGAAAATTGAGTTTGCATTCCTTTCTCCCTAGGACTTCCTTTCTTGACAAAACACATAGAGAATCTGCTGTTAAAAACATCAGCTCAAATTAATCGAGGTTTTCCTGATGCCACAGACTTGTCCAGGTCTTGTACCAGCACCAGCATTGTGAACACAACTCTCTTTGTCCATGACAAGAGATAAGTATTTTATGTCCAATTCCTGGCATGACAAAGCCAGAAAAATATCATGAAGTTGAGTGAAGATGTTTGCCTGCCTGTTTACACAAAGAGAAGTCAGGTGATGATCACACGAGGTTATCCAAACGTGGCTCCTCTGCAACCTGTGGCACAAGGACATGCTCCCCTGCAAGGCAGTCCTGGGGTTTGGAAGTCAGACCCCACATCCCACAAAAATTCACAGACCACCCATTGTACCTTTGCAGGGAGGCTAGCAGGGGGATGACAGCTGACCACCAAGAATATCCCCCTGTGATGGCACAGTTGAGGCCTCAGTAACAAGGGGAGACCCACAATTTTCTTCCCACCAAGGGTCTTCCAGTGCAGGAAACATAAAAGACCCTCTTTTTATTCTACAAGGCATGTAGAATACACCTTGTGTTCTTATCGCTCAGCCCTGCAGCCTATCTAGTGTTTGCACTATAAAAATCATCTTGTAATGTGATCTGAATAGTCTCATATCAATAAAGCACTCAAGTGTAATCATCCTTATGACAGCTTAGCACACTTACACAAGGCAATTGCATTGCTCTAAGTTCACCTCTGCAAATTAAACAGTGCAAAGTCAAGGCCAACTGACGCAAGTCTCTCTTTCAAGGCCAAAAGAAGATCTGAGGCAAAGATCAGGGGTCAGGCTGCAACGAGGCTGTGGCAGCTGAAGCATTCTACCCTCCAGCACTCTGCTTTAGCTTCCCTGCCTGTGACCCCACAAGCTTTGCTGGCAGCAGGTATCACATGTGTGCTTCTTAATCCGTGCCAGTGGAGCCAAGGAGATCTGTGATGTGTTCTTTGAGGTTACTGGAGTGTGGAGGTGACAGCTTCCAGCTGGTCACCACAGGCAGCTGGAAAGTGAAGAGTCATCAGCCAGGGCAGGTAGGTGCAGCAGAGGCTGGAGCAAACCACCACACATTGCCTGCAAACATGGGCCATGGAGAGACGCAGCTACAGAAAAAGCAGCTGAGTGTGTAATCACAGCAGTAATTATACCTTCCCTTATCCAGGGATTAAGCTTGTTCCAAGTTAATTCCAGAGCTCTCCAAAAAACCCTCAGTCATCTCAGACACTCAGGAGGAAGGGTTAGGTCATTGCATCTGCTTCTCTCCCAATAGAAACCAGCATTTTACATCAGCCTACACATAAAGACATTAAGTTGAACATCAGTGTCTTGTCCTCACTTCACCTTCTTGGATATTATCTTGGAACTTTTCTTCTCTGAAGATTAGTAACCACCTAATTGTCATCCTGAATGTATTTACAGTCAGTTACATCCATTTGTTCTGATTTGAAACAACCAGCTCTTGTCCTCACTCTTATACATAACTCTCTCCTGTACTTACCAATATCAAGTTCATTCTGTGATAAAACAATGGGAAAAATGCAATGGTGCTTATCATAATTAATTTCTTTTCCCAGTCTTTGAATTTAAGTACTCATATTAATTTAAAGAAAGGCATTCCTGTACCTGAGCAGTGGTCCATCTCAAAGTGATGGTGACTCACTTGTGATTTTGCTGGGGACAAAGCTCTAGGAGCCAGGAGCAGGAAGCAACAACAGCAAAAATAAAACCTGGAAAGTTTTTGAAGCTGTTAGATAGACTTCCACTGCCTTCTGTGAGAAGAAGAACAGATTCTGGTTAGCTTAGATGTGACTCTGGAGCAGAGAAAGAGGATATTTAGGGTTGCTATGAAGCACAGAAATAACAGCCTTGTAACTGAAGGCCCAGCTACTAGCCACAGAAACATGTGACTCAGATGATCCAAATATTCCCCAAGTCTGTGGCATTAAAAAAAAATTAAAAACAAACAAACAAACCAGAAAAAACACAACTTTTCAAAGAGATGCCTTTCTGCATATGCAGCAAGACTGAACTAGCAGAACAGACAGGTACAAAAACTCTATTAGAGATTATGAAGAGCATTCAAAATTACTATCTTGAATGTGATTTAAGAAAGAAGAAAGCCCTGGAATGAAGTGAAACCAAATGTCTGCACTACTAAATTTGGAAAGTAGATCCACAGATGAGCATGCTTGTGTTTGGGGGAGGGCTATCAAAACTGTGAGCCGGAGGTTTAACGTCATTAGTTAAAAAAAAAATAAAAAAATGCTGTGAACAAGAGAGAATTCAAGAGAGAGGGAGGCAGCACCATTCAGGTCCCAGACAGATTTCCCAGGAAGCTCCTGAGAAAGGACCTGACTAAATCCTTGGGGAGAAGGATTTTGTTTTGTCAGAAGGGTGAAAGATCACAAGAGAAGTTGCATGGCTGGGAGAGGAAGTGGAAAGTGGTGCTGTCAGCAGGGATAGAAAACTGGATGTGAAGATACACTTGGATGAGAGATAAGGGCCACAGGTCTGGTCACAGGGGAGCCCTGTGCCCACAGGTTTACTTAGGTTTAGAGAACTGCGTGTCTCAACAGCAGCAGAGGATGCACAGAGCAAGTAAATTGCCACCAGTCTCCAGAGGAGAGCCTGGTGTCTGCTTCCCAATTTCTGAAGCACTCAGCTCCTGGGAAAACAGCAAGATCTCTGCTTTACTCACACAAAGATCCTGTTGCTAAATCTCAAAGAGGAAACTGTTTAACTTGTCGGTTATTCTTTGGCACCTGTGATTGTGTTAGACATTATAAACAGGTCGGACCAGCCAAGCTGGCAGACACCACTGCGGTATCCCCAGGGTCCTTCCCTTTCTGTTTACTTTCCTTTTTTAGGCTTTACACTAATCTCTTCATCTATAACAAATATACAACATTCATGTGAACAATTTTCAGGGGAGAGTGACACTGGCAGCCCATAGACTGTCACGACAGGACTGTTAACACATTCAAGCCACAACCTGAGCTTTGGGCAATGCACAGTGCTCCTCCAGCAACAGAAGGGAAGTGGGGGATGATGTGTGAAACCTGTGCTGGACCTGGTGTCCTTCTCCTTTCAAGACCAGTTGCTATTTATGCACTCATGTAAAGTTTGACTTGCCCAAAGTGCATGTTTATGATGTGCCCCACACTGCCTCTGTGGGCACAGCTGTGGGGCAACCACTGGGGCTGGGTCCTCTGGGGACTTGGACAGGCTGTTTTGTGGCTGCAGGTATGGGATCTTCCTCAGAGGCAACTGGGAGGCTTGTGCTCTCATTAGCACAGCTGGTGACAGTGGCACCACTGCCCATGTTTCATACAAAGACCCAGCACCACCCTAAGAAGTGGGAGATCTGGTCCCGCACCTTCGTTTGCATCTTTCTGCTGCCTGGAGGGTGGCTGCACCCTGAGCCTTTGGCTTGTGCTGGCTCCTTTCTTCCCAGCTCCTATGTCAGAGATAAGATGTGCACCAAGCAGGACATGGTCCTAGGATTTAAAGTCCATTTCACAGTCGTGATACTGCTGCTCCTATGCTACAAGGATATGGATATAGGCAAACTGGTTAACATCCACTAAAGAAACTTCACCAGCACTGGAAGAAAGACCTAAGGAAGGCAGATATATCTAGTGTGGGCATCTGTCATAAACTGCTCACCTGTTTAGTTCTGGAGAATGTCCCATTTAAGCCCTGACATCATGATGGACACCTGTATTTCTGGTATCCTTGCTGTACCAAGAAGAGATTTAAGCAACTGCAGTGCAGCCACAGTACTCACAAAGATAGGTAAGCACCAGGCTGTGGCCCTGCCAAATCTCAGATGACGATAATTAATGTTGTGTTGTGCCATAGAAGCAGCAAAAATGGAGGCAGCTTAGTAGTAGTGATAAATGAAGTCTCATAATGCCCTTAAGATGCATATATATGCTATATCCAAGTTCACAGATATGCAAACTCAGGTGCAGATATGTAAAATATCTTGCCTGTGGCCATACAGAGAGTGCACATTCACTTCAGACTGGTGTGACTGGGAGGCACTGGAGTTCTGACTCCCAGTCTCTTGTTCTCAGTTGGGTGACAGATGGCAAGTGAGTGGATAACCATGACTGACATCTCCACAGTAACATGATTCACAACTTTTAATTGCTGTTAAACAAATTCAAAATGAAATTACCCATAGAAAGATGGGAACTACAGAGCCTTAGAAAATGCATCCATGTTCTACCCCATCAAATCTAATTAGATTTGCCAAAATCAGTGTGCATTGATCTGTGATTCAAACAATATGCTGATAACAAATTTTCATGATAGACATGGTTATAAAGCTACTTGACTAAAGTATGAATTAGCCCCTTCAGCAGAAGGTCTCTGTGCATTTTCTCAGCAGAGTCTTCCACAGCTTTTAATCCCCAAATCAACAGGCAATCCCACTGTTTAAGGTTTGCCAGGCGATCTGCTGAGCATCCAGCAGAGAAGCAAGGCAGGGAGCATGTTCATGTTGACTATCAATCTTCATTAAAATCAACACACTGTCTTTAACCACCCACCTAAGCAAACTGTAATATGTGCTGGGAAAAGACCTTTCCACTACTAGGCAGAGTAGCTTATTTTGCTGTTGTGCTGGGCAGCTTTACCTCGGCTGTGATGGGGAGGGAAAGCATGGGTTGTATGGAAAGCATCACGTAAATAGACTATCACCCCAGAAAACCAGCACCACACAGGAGTGTGTGCTGATACTTGCATTCCTGCTCGTGCCCGCTGTCTGCCCTCAAGATTCAGGGATTTTTTTTTTTTTTTTTTTCTTTTGTTAGCTCCTGGCAGGGAAGCAACACTGATTTGTTTGGATAGTTTGCCTTTTGGCCAAATGATGCCGATTGGTACAAGTGACTGGAAATGAGTAAATGAGGGCAGAGCAGGTAAGTTTTAAATAAGTCAGAGTAAATAGTTGACATGCCAGGAGAGACCAAAGGACAGGATTTTCCATTTGTGCTCAGTTTTCAGCTGAGCTTTGCAACCACTGACATCTGAGAGCTTCTGAAAATGTGCCTTGCCTGAAAGCCAGAGTGCATCAGAGTTTAAAGTTACTCAGAAAAAAATGGCAGAGGGCAGGCAGTGCACTTGTATCTGTTCGTACCCCAGATTTATCCTTTCTCTGCTGTCTTTTCATCCAGAAACTGTTACTGCTCCAGAAGAGGAAAACCACAGCACTTTTTTGCCTGATCTTTAAAAGTAATGAGCAATCCCTGCCATGGGATCTGCTCAGCATCTCTGAAAATTTACATGCTCTGTGTTATATCCTGTGTAACATCAAGACACACCATGGAAAAAAGCTGTCATGACAGGATGTTGATCATTGACCACTGGCACTGATTGCTTAGGGAGGTTATGTGGAGTATCCATCCTTGAAGATATTTAATAGCCATGATCACAGATAAAAGGTCATGGTCCTGAGCTGTCTGCACCAGATGACCCTGCTTGAGCAGATGAGTGGCCCAGGATTTACACATTTTAAAAAAAATGAGTTACAGTCACATAGTGTGGGCAGAGGTGTGATAATATAAATTATTTCACTTTAGAATAAGATTATACCAGAATAAGGATTTTTATCCCAACGATATGGGATGGATTTGGGATCTTGGTGGAAGTCATGCCAGTCTGCATCCTGACTCCTGGGGTTCTCTTGCTCTGACCTGGCTGCAGTGCCTGTCCTCTTCTCTGGGTCCCTGCTTCACACCAGCCGGGCCACAGTCATACCAAGGCCAAGCAGAAGAGGGGACAGCTTATCTATTGAGTCATAGAAACATGGAATAGTTTGGACCTTTCCATTTAACTGTACAAATGGCATGGCATTTTTGTGACACTAAGAAAAAAAAAAAAAAAAAAAAGAAGAAGAAGCAACAGCTGAGCTCTAGCTCTTTTCATAAACTTAAGTAAATGGAACAACAAAACAGCATGGATTATATACATTCTAACCTATAGTGCCTGCTGCAAGCTCCAGGTTACAGTGTTTGCCCACCCACACCAGTACTGTCCACCCAAGGAAGTTACCAGAAGAAATCCCCCAGCAGAGATGACACAGGTCCTGAAACTCATTAAACTTGAATGGGCTGTAAAACTTTATGAAATCCTGTCTGCCCTTCAGTTTTAAATTGGATTTGGTTGAACTGGTTTTAAAACAGGCTGGAGAACCAAGATGGGCCAGCAGGATTAGCTGGAGAGGCAGATGGTAGAAATTCAGCTCTGCATGCCAACGTTGATCAGAGCAGTGCCCCCTCTACCAGGGAGGGTGGAGTGCTCTGCCTGATAAAAGGTTGAGCTCAGCAGACATTAAAGGAACGTGTTTAGTAGAGATCAAAAGGTAGAAATGGGAGATAGAGCTGCCCCATTTGCAAAGTTACCAAAGCCTGCCAGTGAGAATGAAGATATAGATGCTGTGAGGCTGAATGAATGGGCCAATCTAGATAATGATATCAGAATTAAATTAATTAAAAGAAGATTAAAAAAAGATTGCAAAACTAAAGTTGTAATTGTGCCCCTGCTGAAGTTAGTAAATGTTTCATGGTTTGTGTGGTGCTTCATGAAGAGGCCAAGATGTTGCTCCCAATGCATACCATGACAAAGGAAGGTATCAGCTGAAAGCTGATTGACACAGAGCCAACTATATTAGGGAATAAATAAGTTACAGTGGCCTTATAGTCACAAAATTGAAACCATGCATGGCTGGAGCCACCAGGAGGATGAATACAATTCATATCAACATCACCACTGATCTGCAAACTATGGGGTATTCATGAGGACTTTAGGGCAGCTGTGGTAGGACACCAAACTTCTCATAAATTACAGCAGGGTGAAGCTTATCATTCAAAGTTTTTTCAACAGATATGAACAGGCAAAGTATGCTTACACCAGTCAGTACTTGGTGTTGTGTGGACACTCTGTTTCATGCCAGGGGCAAGCACTCTCCAGTGGGATTTACTGTTCCTGCAAGCAAGGTCCCCAAGGGCTGCCATCAGGGGCATTTACGGAGGAATCTCAAGGAAACTTCAGCTGAGCTTAAAATCTTCTGGGGAGCTGCATTACCAAATATGAATGTGTGATGTGCACGGGAGGTTGGCTACTAATTTCAAGATAAGGAGCTTGGAACACAGTTGAAGGATGGGGCAACCTCAAGGGCCAGGTCATACAGTGCATCTGCACAGACCTCTGTGGCACCCACCTTCCTGTCCAGATATTTTGCTCCAGCTGCTAAGCAGGTCATTAATATCTGCTGATTATTTTGGCCCCTGGAGCTGCCTTAATGCTTTTGCAGCATGTGTTGACGGTTTCAGCGGCCACAATCAGGTCTCAGTTTTAGGGCAGCTCACTGAAATGAATGAGAAAGGGTTGGATTCATTTTAATTAAGCACCAAAAATTAATTTTCAAATAAAAAAGTACACATGAGGATGCATACTTTTGCCCTTCTAGACATGGGAAAATGCTGTATAGTTCCACAAGGGCAATAGGCTGTTTTTCCTTTCACAAATGCAAAAGAAGGAAAGTGTTTTTCAGCAGGAATCCAATTTTACAGGAAGGGAATAATACGTTACATAGTTGAATCACTTTGATGTCAATTTTATTTTGCAATCACTTCATAAGATATTCATATAGCCTTTTTATTCCCTTAAAGTGTTCGAGTCTAGGCACAATACAGTATTATCTTACTCTTTACCATAATGATGAACGATAATAGGAACACATAATAAGATTTTATGTGTGCCCAAAGAAAAATATGCTTTAGCTCAGATGAGAGGAATTTTGCAGATCAAATTAATATTATAAAACAGCCCACTTTATCAAAATAATACAGCTTTTCTTCTCTCAATCCATTGTGAATCTCAGTGTCTGCAGCCAGTACATGGTGAACTATTGTGAGGCTGACAGAATTTTTTTTGGTAAAATCTCTATGAAAAATACTAAGTGGATAAATGTAAAATTAAAAACCAAACCACTAAACCAAAACTCCCTTTTCCTCTCCTGTTCATCACACTTACACACTATAAACACTCTAATATTTAAAAGGTCTGTTGCAACTGTTCTATAGTGATCCTGTTTACTGTTGAAAAGCCATCCCAGTCTAGTAGCATCTTTATTCAAGTTCCTCAGAAACTAATGTATCACATTTGGGTTCCCTGAATTTTTTATGTTCTTGGAACACGGTTTATAATAAAATGATCTCTATATATTTTGTTGCATCCTTTTAATATAGATTCAGTTTATTCATCTATTCATGACTTCAAAATGTAACCTAAAAGTAAATTAGTAAAGTGTAGAATAGTGGGACAACCCTGATAGAAACTTGGCTGTCAATCCAGCATTTTTACTTGGTTTTAGATAATTGAACATCGGCTTCTCTGAAGAACTCTTGTTGGAAAGCCTTGTCCTGATAGCAGTTGTAACACAGCAGGTTTTCTTTCCTGGGACACGAGAATAAATCAAAATTACTTAATGAGCTATTGTAGTGCAGTCAAATGAGAACATCAATAGTTCTAGGAAAAAGCACTGACAGTTTATCATACTGACTAAACCTAAATGAACTACATAAAATAAGACTGAATAAATTTGGAACCTGACTCATGGGGTAGGACCCCACCTGTTATTGCAGACACCACATTTATTCAGGAGAGGGAGAGCGGGGATGTTTCCTTGCCGTAGGGAAGCACACGAACCTTTAGCTACATTTGCTGTCTCTACACAGTTGCAGCGCTGATCCCTCTTCCCCGAACTCATCCACAGCACAGCGCGGCCTTGGTCCCAAGCCAATAAAAGGCTTTGTCAGACACTCAGCCGGGCACTAGATCACAGGAACTACCTGCACCGAGAGGCTTTGTTTGGCTCTGCTGTCGTCACGGAGCAGATTAATGGGAGAAAAAGGAGTGAAAAGAAGCTCTCACTCTGGCAGCTGCACCCCTGTGAGCAGCCCCTTGTACACGTGTGGTGCCTGGAAGAAAAATGTGCTGGGAAACGGGAGCGCTGCTGCGCAACTGCAGCCCCAGCGATCCAGGGGGATGTCCCGGGGGATCCAAGGGGACGCGGCTGTGGGAGCGGGGCCGTGTGTTTCATCATGCACACTCTAACTTCAGCCTGCAGAACTTTTGGGTGTTTGCCCTCGTAGTAGCTGTATATAAAGCACAATCCCTGTAATTTTTTTCCTCTCTCTCTACATGGATAAATTAGCATGAAGGAAGCTGATAGAGCTAATTAGTTCCAAGCAGTGTTAATTTCTCTGATTGGAACTCTTTGTGACCCAGTCAGATTGCTTAATTTTTGCAGCTTATATTTTCAAATCTCTTAATTTATTTCACCAAATCTTCTATTTCTACTTTTTTTTCCTCCTTTTTGATCCTATCTGGAAAACATAATTCCATGTAATTCGGACATAGAAGCTTGCGATGGAAATTACACATGGTGGCAAGATTTTGCCTTGAATGGAAATGTATTCAACATAAAAGTAGCCATGGCAAGATCCATGGACAGACATATGTGAAGGGTGAATTTCGCAATAAAATGTAATTGACATAACACCCAATGTCAGGAACTAGCTGCTTTCTCCCAGACTTGTCTAGAAAAAAAATCGCTCCACAATTCCTGTATCAAGCTGGAAACTGGGAACAGTGCTTGTGGGAATAAGATACTTCAGTCAGCCTAAGTTGTGCAGGTCCACCCTCAGCCAGTGATTTCTCCCTTGTGTGTCGTGGTTCAAGCACAACCATGCAGAATACCTTGCAGCTTGGGCTCCCAGGCATCAGTGGCAACTTGAAGCAAGGTTTGCTCAGCAAATACAAATATTAAATAGTTTTGGCAAGTGCCCAATAATGCTTTTTCATATGCATTACTATTCAGCACCAAAGTCATACTCATCAGTATCAGAAAAAAATTAATCTCCTTTGCTAGGAAGGTGGAGTCTGGACACACTTGAAGACAAGCTGCATGGGCTTGTAGAGACTAGAAAAAAACCCTATATTATAGTACAAATCAGTTGAGGGTGATATTGCCACTGCCTGGCCAGGGTCCCACCCAAAGCAGCTCCCCCTCTAGATGCACAGTAACTGCAACTCTTACACGAGCCACATCTGCAAGAAGGGCTGGAAGGAGGATCTTGGGAACTCCACGCCTTCAGTGTGACCTCAGCACCAGAGAAGACTATGGAGAAGATCATCTTGAGTGACATCACCTGAACATGTACAGGACAACCAGGGGATCAGACCCAGCCAGCAGATTTATGAAAGGCAGGTCCTGCTTGACCAATCTGATCTCCTTCTATGACAAGGTGACCCACTTAAGGGGTGCAGGAAAGGCTGTGATCTCTGCCTAGACATTAGCAAAGCCTTTGACACTCTGTCTTTCACAGCATTCTCCTGGAAAAACGGGTTGTTTATGGCTTGGACATGTGCACTCTTCACTGGGTAAAAATCTGGCTGGATAAGAATGGTGGTGACTAGAGTTAAATCCAGACCAAGTGGTGTTCCCCAGGGCCCAGCATTGGGGCCAGTATTTTCTGCCCAGTGGAATAGGACCTGGGGTGTTTGTTGACAGAGGGCTGAGTTACCATCCCTGGAGGGATTTAAAAGATGTGTAGATGTGGCAGTTGTGGATATGGATTAATGGTGGACTTGGCAGTGCTGGGCTAGTGGTTGGACTCAATGATCTTAAAGACTTTTCCAACCTAAACAATTCTATGGTTCTATAATGGGAAATACTTACATGGCTGAGTCCACTTGCTATAAGCAAGGTGCTCCAAATCCTTGCACCTTCCCTTCAGTCAAGATCTATGTAGAAGATGAATGGTTAAATTAGGAAAAAAAAATCTCCTTTGACTTTCTAGCTGCTACTCTAAATCTTTGATAACATTTTTTTACTGCCTGTCCCCACTGACATTTACGGCTATGCCTGAGATGAGTAAATGATACAAAGGTAGGTAAAACCTGCTGAACATCAAATATTTTGTACTGGAAACGAAATCTGGCTTCTGCGGCTAATCTATCTCATTTCTTGATCTCAATTTTTTTCTAGGCAAGTTTAGGCCTCATCTGCGTGGAAACAACAAGGGGAAACCAGGGCTTAGTTTTCAGTCAGCAGAGCCTTTTTTCAGAAGGTCCCATAAAAGTCCTTTTAAAATGAAGGCATAGCAAACCTATAAGCTAGGAAGTAAATCCTGAGTCCCTCCCCAAGCTCTCTGCCTGTGTTAGGATCACTTATAGTTCAGTTTCATTTTTCTGTTAATTCCTTGGCAGATGATTCTAACACAAAATAAAATTTTAAAAAAATCCAACCTATTAGATGATAGTTCATCTCTGTAGATGAAGCAACCACCTCCACCTTCTGTTTTGAATAAATTCAGATTTCAACTGCAGTGACCTGGCTTATTTCCAGTTTATAGTTATTCTATTCCACTTACCTGAAATTCTCCCTTTCATGCTACTCCGATGAAATGTTTGTCATCTCTCAACTGCCTGCAAGGGTTGCAAAGTGCTTCATGAGCAAGAGTGCTTACATAGAGACAAGTAAAGTGATTTCTTTATAGGTAGTGATAAAATTTTCAAGAGCATCCTCCACTGGTGCAAATCTGTTTCTCTGGAAGAAACATGGAATTTCTACAGATTCCAGTGGGAGGTGAATTAAGCAGACATGGATTCTTTTATACATCCCAGCTCTCCCCTAGCATATTCTGTATTGGAACATTGAAGCCATTTACACGATAACTTGGCTGGAAAGACAAAATTTAAGCACAAAAATAAAAATTAAGATGGAATCCTCTTAGTTGGTATTGAATTAAATAAATCAGCAAGGATATATGATGAAGGAATTTTTATTTTCACCATGATAGTTTGTTTCCAGTTTCCTTTGATACCACTTTTTGCCTTAAGTTCTTCTGGAAGAGAAGTAGCTTGAAGTATCCTGTGGAAGTAAAGGAGCAGAGAAGTGAAGTTAAAAATGCTCCTTGTATTTCAAGTAGAGCTTTGGTACAGCTGTTTGGCAAGCACTGTAAATTCCGCATTTCATTTCAAGGCTCAGATGCTGCTTTTGTAAGCTTATCTCCTCTATTGCTCCAAAACAGCAGCAAACCCCAACACCTTCTTGTCCAGATACAATGCACTGCTAACTGAATCCAGCCCAGAAACTCCTGTAAGATGTTTGTGCCTTCCAAATGTGCTAATCTCTGGCGAGGAGTTGGAAAGTGGAAGCCACATTCCTCTTTATTCCAGCAGCAATTTAATAACCAGAAGCGGTTTCTTAACCCACTACCCACAGCCTGTTTTAATTTTATTTCATTATTTAGGTACTTTGCAATCCTACAACAAAGTAAGAAATGTCATAAATATGAAGTGTCATCCCATAAACCAATATTTTTTTTTAGAGTGACAGTTTCGGATCATGTTCATGGTTTGCTTTCCAGTAGGAAAGTGGCAAGAGAAACTGATGCTCAATTGAAGATGAGTAAGAAATTAAGTAACTGCAAGTATCCTATTCATCAAAAGACTAAGACCTTCTGCAGATAGAAGGAAAAACCCTAAACCATTCTCCAAATGATATAAGAAGCTGACAAATAAGAAGAGGTTCATTAATCACTGTGGTCTAGCCTCATTTAACAGGAAGAACTCAGGGGGTTTTGCTAACACACGAAACTGGGACTCAATGGTAACTTTTTTCAGTTTTTGAGAATGGATCTACACCTCCTGGTTTATTTTGGAGGATGGAGTTGGAGTTATAAAGTCTTGAACAACATCTTGCTTCTGTTCTGAAGTAGTATCTAATATAGGGAGCAATCAAAGGGCAAATAAAATTAATGTATTTTTAAAATTACATATCCTGTCTAATAAAAGGCAGAACTTTTGTGTTATTCATAGCTACAAGTTGTCCTGATTTACACTTCAGATACAATTAACAGTTTCACAAAATTATTTTTCCTTATAAGTGAGTATCTGAATCATATAGTGGAAAAAAGCAACTGCAGACCACTTCTCTAAGCCAAATTACAGGGGGTGATACAAAAAAAATTAAGAGAAAAGACTTGCTTTGTCCTTTTTTTTAAACAGAATGGGGCTTTTTTTTCCTCAAGAAACCTTCGAACACCCAAAGCCCTCCATCAAATAGGATCTACACACTTGCATTCTTTCCAAACTCCCTCATGCAAGACTGTTGGGGTGGTTACCCAGGGCTTTTGCAGAGCAGAGACCTTTGGCATCTATCCTGTCTACATAGGGCTACCTGCCTCTATCCCACAAACACCCACACCCAATCATTCTTCTTCCCACTCTGAACTCAAAAGCAACTGAAAACCTGAACCCCTGGTCCCAGTTCAATGGCTGGCACTGGTGCTATCTGGCAGCAATGCTCCTCTAATGGTTAGAAGCCAAGTAAATATGCATTTAACAGGAATTATGAAAATTGAAAAAGTGCAAGTTTTTGAAAAACACATCCTTTCTCCACATCAAAGGGCTCATTGATTTGTTGCTGAAGTCATGACCGAAGTGGTGCTAAAAGGCTGAAAAGGGGACAAAAGATCAGTTCTTCAGAGCTGTGTCATGCAAGTACCTTACAGCCCATCTGAAGCTGAGCATGAGACAAGTCCTGAATGTAAATATTATTTAATATGTCTGGCAAATGTTAGGAATCTGTCTGAGCATATTGTTCAAGTGAGAAATAGCTCTCCTTTTCCTTTGCTCCCTTTTTCTCTGTCCTTGAACTTTGTATCCCTTGAAATCCCAAGTAACTATTCACATTAATAAAGTGTTAAGGTGTTTGACTAAGAAGATTGGCTCTGCTGATTTCAGCACTTAAAAAGGGAAACCGCTCTGTTGTTTTAACCACTTCAACAGTCACCATCTCAGTTTATTTTCTTATCCTCTTTAACTTCTGTTAAAATCAAACAGGAAGCAATTAAGGTGAGCCTACTACAAAGCAGCCCTCAAAGTACATGGCTATGTCCCTAGTGCAGAATGAAGGTCATGCCCTGAAAATGTAATTATATGTATGTGGCAGGAATGCAGAGCCTATATACTGGAGTGATCAGTGAGAAAATACACTGCTCCAGCTTTACTTTCAGCAGGCAGATGACCATCACCAACACAGGCACTGCTACCACCATCTGCATGGAGGACCTGGTGGCAAGGCAAGTTGAATTGACGGCGTATTAGACCAACAATTTTATCCCCTTGAGTAAGAGGTGGAGTGGGAGCATGAAATGAGTCCCTGCCAAGCTGCAAAACTATCACCATTTCCCCTTATCCCATCCCCCCCTTTGATTTCAGTCAGGTCACTGCCAAGATAACAGAAAAAGGAATGTCATGGAAATAGACATCTAACAACAACAGTGGGAGACAAAAGGAAGTCTTTACACAGGATTTAGCTAATTATATTTTGGGCAAATATTTATTTATCTAAAAACAAAATAAAAATCATTTTCAAAAGGAAAAAAGTACTTAAATAAAAAAAATTGTGAAATGTTATGGCACAGAAGTTCAAGACAAGTATAAATCCAGTTGCCACAACTGTTGTGTATTAATGTTGCACATTTTTCTATAAAGGCTTTATTAAAGGTATTTACATGGCAATATGATGTGTAAATATATACAGCAAACTGGGGACAACTTTTTTCTTTTGGATTCTCGTATGAAAAAAATGCCTTAAATACAAAATTTTAAAAGAAAAAAAAATTGTAGAGTTCATCCCCAAGCATGAAGAATGTCCCATCATCCCTTATGTCCAAAGTATCAATTATGAGGCAGTTTTGAGGTTCTGGCCAAACCCTTGAGAGATTCAGCCAAGGTTGTGTAGTCTCAAGTTAAATCGCACAGCATGCAGATGCAATAGTTCCATACTCGATGGACTGCGTAGTTCATGAGAGATATTAGAATCATTAATATTTTATCAGAGTTTCAGTCTAGTTTGCATTATTCTGAGTGATGCTCAAGAGTTTCTATGCACAACAGTTCCTTAGCTGCTCAAGTTTGTGTTTCAACTGTTCTCTCCTTCGCCTCAACTGCTCTTTCTCTGCAATCAGTCTGTGTTCATCCGACTGGATGGAAAGAACGTACTCTGTTGCTTTTTTCAGGATGACAACCTTGGGAGCCTTTTCATTGTTGGCCACCTCAGGTATCTGGTCACGCAAGGCAAAGAAACTCAACTTCAGCTCATTTCTCCTCTGGCGCTCCAAGACATTGTGTGTTCGCCTCTTGTCGTTCTCTTCCGAATCTGACGTGCGCGGACTGGAGCATTTTCGGTTGTTGCTGATCTGTTTGAGAACTCTGCCACTGTCCAACCTTAGCCTTTTTGCAGCTGGGTATTCAACCTTGGTGGAGGGAGGAGCAGCATAATTGTGCTGATGGATGTTGACATGACACCGTTTGAGAACCAGCGGGCTGTGGTGGGGCTTACTGTGCTCTTCTGACGTCTCTGTGCTGCTGGACTCTGTGCTGGATTCATATTCATTTGCTTCAGCTAATGTAACAACATCGATTTCCTCATCTTCCTCTTGTTCTTCTTCTGCCATAAAAAAAAAATTAAAAATTCATAACTTGTATGCAGGCACTCCCAAGACTACTGTATGTAAAGGCAAGGCTACACTGAGTTGCACAACGAGGAACCCAATGACAAACCCTTCTTAAATCCACTTCATGATGCTAGACACAGCTTTCCCCAACAGCCTTTCCTTTGAGGAAGCAGTGCTTCAAGTGCAATAGGACACATGGACTGCAGTCCAAACCCTGGCTCTCTGATTTCAAAAAGTTGTAATGGTCTTGCATAATGTCGAGTGCATGAAAGATAGTAGGAAAGTTTAACCTCGGTTGTCAGCAGTACAGTGCAATAAAGCTCCCAGACTCAAGCTGCCCTTAATTATGGATTTAGAAAGCTTTGGCCACGCCTTAAAAGAAAGCTTACTTAACACATATGGGTATTCAGAGTCATTTTCTGAATCTCTCTTGATCTGTTAATTTGTGGAAAATAGCAGTGAGTTTGGGAAAAAAAAAACCAAAACAGGAAAAAAAGGAAAAAGGGAAGACTGTAGCGCTTTGGGTAGAAACTCACTTTCAAACCAGATTTACGAGGGAGCGGAACCCGCTGTCACATACCTAAAGCAGCATTTCTAAAACTTTCCCAGCCCCATTCACTCCCCTGCAGTCACTTTCACTAGCACCTCCCTGACTGCACATTCTCCCCGCGGCTTCGTGTTCGAGTTAACTCCTTCTCGGCCCACGGGTGAAACCGGGAGCCAGCCTTATCGGGACCCCAGGATGAAAGTTTATCCCTCCTACACTTTCTTTGTATTTCCCCCCCTCCACACACTTTTCACTCCCTTATTCCCCGGAGGAAAAAGTGGGCTGGTTTTCCAGGAAATAAGCTGGCTGGGACTCTCTGTGCCTCGCAAACGTGGCATTAAAAAAAAAAAAAAAAAAAAAAAAATCGCACACAGGGAGGAGGGCAAAAGGGGGCTGAGGAGAGAGGCGGGGGGGTGCTGCCTTCCAGCTGCGCCCCGGGAGCCCCTGGCGCCGCGCGGGTTCCCACGCCCTCCCGGAGCACGCGTGAGTCCCACTCACCCGAGTCGCTGCTGGTCGTGGGCGGCGTGTCGTCGCCCAGCAGGGACGCGGGGCTGGCGCCGGGCGGGGCGGCCCGCGGGGCCCGCTCGCTCAGCGGGTAGGGAAAGACCACCGAGGGGTCGATGCAGTCGGCGGCGGCGGCGCCCAGGTCATGCAGGTAGAGGCTGGCGGAGGCGGCGGGGGACGCGGCCAGCCCGGGTGGGGGGGGCGGGGGCGCGGCGGG
>VZUI01094968.1:0-22234 GCA_013401135.1 Cettia cetti
GGCGGGGCGGGGCGGGGGCGGCCGCGGCCGGGCGTGCGCGGGGCGGCACCGGCACCGGCACCGGGAGCCGGCCGCTGGGTCGGGGCACCGCCGGGCCGGGGCACTGCGCCACGGATCCCTGCGGGAACCTCCCTTTCCCCGCCTCATCGGAAGGAAAGGCCTGGCTTATGTCTCTGTGTGTGTGTACCTATAGAATCGTATTTATATATGTGTGTATGTCTATATGTCTATATATGCGTGTATGTATTTAGACATATGTGTATTTAGACATATATGTGTATATATTTAGACATATATAATATATTTGTGTATATATAGATGTATATATGTACGTATATGTATAGAATAGTATTAATAGATATGTCTGTATATATACATATATACTTCTGTGTATACCTGTACATATAGGTGTGTATATACGTGTGTATGTATACAATTGTAGTTTTTATATATGTATGCATACCTAGCTATATGTGTGTATATATATGTATGTCTACACATATATATGTGTATTATGTGTATATATATGTGTATATGTATTTATATCTATAGAACCGTATCAATAGATATGTCTGTATATATATGTATATACATGTATGCATACCTATACATATATGTGTATATACGTGTATGTATACAATTGTATTTTTATCTATGCACATATATCTATACATGTAGGCATATCTATATATGAATGTATGTCTATATATGTGTGTTATGTATATATGTGTGTATATATATGTATATATGTATTTATATCTGTAGAACCATATAAATAGATATGTCTGTATATATATGCATATACATGTATGTATATCTATCTATATGTATATATGCGTATGTATAGGACTGTGCTAATAGATGGGTATGTAGGTACACATGAACAGATCTATACTTATACATCTATGTATATGTAAGTATGTGTATATATATATTTGTACACATACATATGTACATATGTGTATGTATAGATGTGTATCTATTATACGTGTGTGATGTATTCTGTGCTACATGTGCATGCATATAAACACATTTATGTCTACATGTGTGTGTGTGCATGGACACGATGGAGGCAGAGCACAGCTCTGGGAGCACTCCCAGCCAGTGCCTGTGTGGGAAGCAGGGCTGCAGGTGCCAATCCCACAGGAAAAGCCTTCTTGGGTCATGCACGTGGGCAGGGCTGGAAGCACTGAGGGTTCCTCACCTCTCTGCCTTTCCCAGGGAGATGGAGAGGTAAAACCCTTTGTGCTGTGCTGAAAATTGCTCTCTGTGTGTGCTTGCTGCAGGTGTGCCTGTGTGAGCACTGGGGCCATGTGCTGACGGTCACTGGCTTGAAGGACCTGGGATGAGTTTGAAATCTGGACTGTCTTGGACTGTGTGAAGTGCTCCCTCTGTGAGTGTCTGCACGCCCTTGGGCTTCCATCTCTCCCAGTGTGGCACCTTTCAGCTCTGGACCAGGTACTGTGCTTTGAGACAGCAGGCAAACCTCCCCAGAGCCATTGTGCCTTTACACATGGGCTACACATTTATGTATCTATTATCATGTCTTACGAATAATGTTATAACTTTTTATATACAAGAGTATTTAGATCTTAGTCTTTACATTTTTTTAAGTAGCTATTGTACTCCGGGGCTGTTGTCCCAACTTTGCATTTCTGTAGATTAAAATGAATGAGTTGCTTGTTTAAAAGAATATTGTGATGAGCTAATTGTATGTTTGCATGTTTTCTTGTTCTTCTTCCTCTCAGTTTTGCTTTGCAAAGCAAGTTCCTGCAGAAAAGGAAGACGGGATCTCATTTCCCAAGAGGCTGTTGAGTCACACATCACATCAAGGGCCACTGCTGGATGTCCCCATGTTCCTTGCCAGGACCTGACTGATTCCTGCCCAGCCTGGACACCCGTGTGCCCCCATTTTGCCATTCAAAGTTGTCTCTTCAAGTGTACCGGGAAACAAATGGGAGCTGGAGGTGCTCTGTCACAGAGGCAGATGGTTCCTGCCAGCCATGTCCCCAGCTGAGCGGGTCCCACAGCCCTCTGCCCCCAGGGCCTGTGCCAGTAGCCACGCTGGGATTTGCTGAGCCACAGGGTTCATGTTGAGCGTGTTGTGTTTTAGGGTGCTGAGGAAAATGCAGAGGCGGCACAGCAGCAACACTGACACCGTGCCTCCTGAAAGGTAAATCATTTCCCTCCTCCTTTTCTCCATGTTCCTCTCCCAAGAGGAGTGTTCTGATTTAAGAGTAGGGGTGTTTTAGAAGGTGAAAGCTCAAAATTGAGAAAGACATCAAATTTCTGTGCGTGTGGTGTGGCCAGGCTTTCTGCTTGAGTCTGGGGATTCTAGAGATTCTAGAGACAAGTTTACTTTTCTCCCTGCTGTCAGTTACTGATTACTGCCAAGCACAGTGTTTCAGGATGATCCAGGATGGCACAGTTGGCTGAGCATGGGCAGGAGGGATTGGATTCATGGCCCAATCCTGTGGGGGCCCTGGGCTCTGTCAGTGTGCAAGGATTGACCTGTGTGAACAGGAACCATTTACAATTCTCTTATTGAAGTGTTTAAAAAGTCTGCTGGTCTGAAGCTCCCAACTACTCTGACTTAGTGTTTTATGAAAAGTTTGGGTGACTTTTTACATCTTTCCAGAGTCTGTATCTATCTTCATGTATGTGAGTATTTAGAAGCAGAATACCTCTAATTTGTTTCTGTAATTATAACATCAGCAAGGGAGCCTTGCCACTGTTGTTCTGGTACTACGTATTCCCTGGTGCTTTCCCAGAGTTAGAGTATGACTTTTTTTACTTTTATTCCTAAAGAAGAAACTAATCTAATTACTCCAAGATAAAGATGGAACTAACGAATTTCATTGCTCTGTTTGAGCTGAGATTATAAGTAAAAGATCATTAGTAAATATTTTATTTTCTATAGTGGTTCTGCAATTACAGTCATGGCCATTGCTGGCATGGTACCATGCTTAGTTTCAGGGGTAATGAAAGCCATCTTCAGTTTTTTCTGCATGATGCTTCTGATATTTAACAGGGTAAATACATAGTCAGGAAGAGAGGCTGAAGTTTTTCTAACTGTAGAAGGAAATACTGTTGCCACTGGTCTTCACCTCTGTTAACTTCAGCAGCCTCACAATTTCAACAAACAAACCTAAACGTTTGTTTATAAACGTGTCAGGTTAATTCCTTCCTGCTGAAAGCACACTTCTGTGTCCTGGTAATATTATTCCAAACAATAGTTGTGTCTGTATTTCTAACACTGAGTTCCTCCCAGGCTGTTTTGTTACATTCCCAGCCCTAAGCTGTGTATACATCCCTGAATTGTAATGTTAAGTGTGAATTTAAAGATCTGGCTGATGACTATTTTGGATCAGAAGGAGGTGTGCAATGTCTTGTTAACTTGATTCCTTGCGGGAGCCTGTGGAGGTACGGTGGGAGTGGGGTGCAGCTATAAAAAGCATTATTAGGAGTTTGCTTAGTGGGAAGGTTTGGCCAGAGAGGTTTGAAGGTGTCCCCAGAGGGAGGTGAAAGGCAGACCTCAGTGCTCTGTGAATGCCAGGGGAAGGTATAAACCACTATTCCCAAAGTTAGAGATCTCCCAGGATTCAAATCAGGAGGGACCAAAGTTCTGCAACATGGCTTGTTTGTGGGCTTTGCCTCTTGCTGAGGTTTATTTATTGTTTACTTTCCTTCTGCGGGTTAGAGAAGTTTTTGATGTCTATCAGGGGAACAATGCAGGTAACAAGTAGAATGATTATCTGCATTGTTCACTCTTACCTAAACTTTCCTTATATTGACTTCTAGTGAAGAAAAAAAAAACAAACAACCCTGTTGTCTTTTGCTGTTAGGATAAAGGTATTTAGACTTTCTTTTTGGAATATGGCTGTATTCCTACATGCTTAGGAAAGAATCAGTGCCAGAATCAGTTCTGTACAGTGCCCAGTAAATTGGGTACATCCATGCCCGATTCACCAAAAATACCATAATAAAAGAATTTATCTGGACTCACGAGCACATCGTTCACTTTTTTGTCAGGTCAGGAACACACAAGCAGCTCTCAACGCTTCTCTTCCCTTGGTGATTCTGTCTCTTCTGGCGCAATTCATTAGGGGGCAGGTAGTGATTGTCCCAAAATAAAGCCAGAGGATATTGGGGGTAGGTCATTGCTTTGAGTTGGCTTGGTTAATTCGTTTGTTTATGACAGACTTGACTTGGTGGTGCTGTGTTAGGTTCCGTGAGGTTTTGAATGTTTTCCTTTAAATACTCAAATCGTTATAGAAGATACCAGATTTTGTATTGGATGTATTATTTCTTTGTTTTTTCCAAAAGCAAGCAGGTTGTTTGGGAGCTTCCTTCCTTGGTGAAGGAGCTGATGCGTTCTCAGGTCGGGAGAGGTTCTCTAATCTTATCTGAGGTGTCTGGTTACTGGCCTCTAGTTCTGCAGCCGTGACTTCCTGACAGAAAATAGAGGGGAACACATCTGCAGACCTCGGTGTTCTGATAGTGCGTGAGGAGCTCCGGACCCGGTGCAGTCAGGGCTGGCTAAACCCTCGCCGAGCTCGGTGTACCCGTTTGTGTCCGCTCACTTCGGTCTCTGCCCGCAGGAACCGGAGCCAGACGGTGAGCTCGGAGGGCGGCGTGGATGAGAGCGGGGTGTTCGAGAGCCTCAAGGCCGAGGCCTCCTCCCCTCAGCAGCTCTTCTCGGGGCTGGCCGGGATCCCCTCGGGCTCCATCTCGGCCGCGCCCTTCCCCTCGGGGCTGGTGCTGGGCCCGGCGGCCGGGGGGGGAGAGGTGTTCATCCAGATGCCGGCGCCGAGGGAGGAGGGCGCGGGCCGGGCTGAGGGGGCCCCGTTCCACCCCCGGGCCCCGGCCCATCACTTCCACCACGGCCACCACCGCGGCTCCTCGCTGCTGCACATGGCCGGGGACCGGCACGGGCACGCCGAGGAGGGCGCCGAGGAACAGGCTGGCACTCCGGCCCCGGCCCTGTCCGAGCTGAAAGCTGTGGTGGGTTGGCTGCAGAAGGGACTTCCTTTCATCCTCATCCTCCTGGCAAAAGTTTGTTTCCAGCACAAGCTTGGTGAGCATTCGTTAGAGCTTTCTGAACTGTGATTAGAGTTTGGTTGGGAGGCCTTATCAGTCTCTGATGTCTGATGCATCCGTCCTTTTTGAACTGTGATTAGAGAGTGGTTGGGAAACTTTATCAGGCTCTGATGTCTGATACATTTGTCCATATGTGGCAGTGTCCAGATGGAGTTTAGCATTAAGGGAACATACTCAAATGCATGTGATAAATTTCAGTCCAAGCTGCTTTCGTCTGGGTCAGATCCATCTGTATCCTGTCCTGACCAGTACTGTTCCTTTTCCTGATATCTCCTTGACATTCCTGTGAGGCTGTGGATGTTCCCAAGGCTTTTCCCTCAGAACTCTCTCTAGGAGAGCTTACATTGGTGATAGCAAAGATTTCTGTGTAGCACAGAAGGGTTCAGAGGGATGAGACTCCTGTCTTGCTGGCGGGGTGGTGGCTGTGAAATTGAGTCAAACAGCATCAGCAGTTTTCTCTGACAGAGCCTTTCCCTGCAGGAATTGCTGTGTGCATTGGCATGGCCAGCACCTTTGCCTATGCCAACTCCACACTCCGAGAACAGGTGGCTCTGAAGGTGAGTCCAGCATTTTGCCTTCTTCTGTTCCCAGCAAACATTTTCCATGCACAAAAGAGCCTCTGTATTGAACCTTTGATTGCAGTGTAGGGCTGAATGCATTTCTATGTGTACAGATCTGTCTTCTTTTTCCTGCCTTTCCCCCCTGATGCTCTCCCAAAGTCTCTATCCTGCTTTTTTGTGAGAGTGTGACATAGTAAAACAAAGAGAGGACAGGTCAGGGATGTAATCTGCATCTCCCTCTGCCTGGCAGTGCCTATTCCAGCACTTCTCTGCACCTTGGTTTCCTATCATGTACAGCAGAGATGCTGAAGCCTATTTGACTTGTTACTGATGAGATTTAGCTTATTAGCATTAGTTTGTTTTGATATGTTCAGCTGAAGGATTTCATAGCTATATTGTGTGCTAGCAGCTTTATAATGCTCTGTGCATAGTATGCTAAGAATATAAAGAAACCGGCAGATCTTTTCAGGTCTTCTGATCTTCTGTGTCAGGAGAGCAGTTCAACAGCACTAAAAGCACAAGGCTAGAATTGCTTTTTTGTTAGAATTACATGGATGGCACAAGTGCATGCTTATATCTACCAGCAACAGTGGAATCAGTGTGATCCAGCACTAAATGAACAGATAAATGGCACAACCCAGTAACAGATTGCTGTTGCCTTGCACTCTGCACCTCTGGCCTTCCAGCAGTGTGCCCCTTAATCTGCCTGCTTTAAATCTCAGCCCAGCAGCCCTGGCTGGTGAACAGCTACAGGGACCTCCTTTCTTAATAAATCAGCTCACAAGAAAAATGGTGGGTGTTTTCCTCTCAGGAATAAGATTTACTCCCCAAAGTTACTGAGGGCCAAGACCTAGGACAGATCTTCTGCCATGCAGCCTGACTGTAACATTTCATATATGTTGAAATGCAAAGTTTCCACTTCTTTTGACCTTTAATTATTTCTTCAATCGAAAATGAGTGTTCCAGAACCTCCATGCTTTAGGATAACACCCAGATGTGCTGCATGTAGTGGTGGAGTATATTTGATTTAGCTGAGCCTTCCACTGAGTGACTTTGGGTCTATTTACAAAACACCCCTTTGATGAATTGTCACTCCAGCCAGGGGACAGCTCAGAATTTAGGACAGTACGTGGAATGGACTTTTTAAAATCTGGTTGTCACACTGCATTTTAAATATCAGGTGATTCTAGGTGTCCCAAGAAAGATCCCAACTTTGCAGATACATTCAGCAAGCAAGGCTGCCATTTTCACCAACTTATTTCAGTTAATTTCCATTGAAAAGCTTACCTGAGTGAGGGGCATTTCTGCTTGTGCTTATTTATGTCTTTACCTCACAGACTACTTAGTCCTGTGTAAATGAACTAATTACTGAACTCTCTGTTACATATTTGCATCCCCGGGTTGGATTCTTCAGCAGTTGAAGGCTCAGCCCAAGTCTTGAGATTTTGAGCTGAAATGACTCTGCTTCTTTTCCTTGCTCAGGAGAAGAGATCAGTGCTGGTTGTCTTCTGGATCCTGGCCTTTCTCACTGGAAACACCCTGTACTTGCTTTACACATTCAGCTCTCAGCAGCTTTACAACAGGTGAGCAAAATCTACTTTGTACAGGATGGGAGCAGGTGATAATTGCCAGGGAGGAAAAAAATCTGCTGTCTTTATTACATCTTTGTAATATCTTCCATACAGGAAAAGAATGTGTGTGTCACCTTACCAGTGGATTATGCTCCTGTCAATAAAGGATATAAGCAGTGTTTAAATGGGCCAGGGTGTGATGGTGTCAAAGCAGGGTGGATCCTTTTCAAAAATGACCTCTGAATTCCCACTGTGACCACTGCAGCTGAACATAAAGTGCAGGTGTCAGAGGCAGATGAGGAATTGACCCACTGATTTTTCTCTTCCTATGATGTTTTCAGTCTATCAAGATTGGAGTGTGGGACAGGAGGTGAAATAGCACTTTTACTCCAGTGTTCTCAGGGCTTGGAGGCACGTGGATCCCAAGTAATTAAGATAGCCTTGCCTTTCAAATCCTGACTGAATTAGGTCTCAAATACAGAACAGTTAGTGCTAATGGGTTTGGCTCAGCACTTATTATAAAGCACACAGGAATAATGACAAGTAGGAAGCAGAGGAAGGGGGAGAGCTGAGAAGGTTTGAATGTGTGGGTTGGAATGGGAGAGGCCAAGCCATGGGATTGTCTGGACGGAGCTTGTGGGAGGGAGTGGAAAGGAGGGAACAGGGATGGCAGAAAGGTGTGAAAGGGAAATCTGTGTGTCTCTAAGGTAAGGTGGTCAAAGTTAAAAGCATGAATGGGACTAGTTTAAAATAAAGGCCAGATCATCTAAAATAAAGGGATTTTAGCAGTTTGGGGCCATCCTACAGACAGTTTAGAGTGTGGTTTATTACCAGTGGACAGGCTGGGCCACAGCTCCGAGAAAGGCGCTGTTCCTGTGAGTGCTGCAGTGGTGTATCTCTGCTGTGTAGGGTTCTTTGACTATTCACAAGCCAGGCTTGACAGATTAGAAATGTCTGCTTCAGTTTCTTTTTGGCTTATTTTTCATTTCCTGATTTATTTATTTTTTTCTTGTTTCTAGTGCATGAATAGTAGTAAAGTCTCTGATTCTGTTTCTGTTTTTAGGGTGTAATTTTACCTGTTGTGCTGTGCCAGTGTTGTGAGTATTTTAAATTCATGTTCAGGCTTTTCATTTTGGGTTGGTTACTTTACTTTTCTTTTTTTTCTTTCTTTTTTTTCTTTCTTTTTTTTTTTTTTTTCTTTCTTTTTTTTTTTCTTATTAAGTTTTTGCTTTCTACTCTGAGGCTTTAGCAGATAAATATCCTGAAGGTGAATCCTGTTTTTTCAGCCTGAGTAGGGACTAGTTCTTATTATTGCTTAGGCCAGTAGCTCCTGCCCATTGTTGGGTCCCATAGTCCGCTTTTTCAAACTGCAAATGATCAGCCCTTACAAATTCTGTATGGGGCATTAATTTTTGGATCTTTGGTTCAGGTAAGAGTATTGACAGAGCCCAGCTCTCCTTGTGCTTCAGGCAGTGGCCGCTGTCAGAGCATGACACGTGTGAGGTTCTCACCTTTCTGCCGTGGGTGGCTGCTGCAGAGTTCCCTTTGTCCCCACTTTGATGTGCACAAGGAACTTTAGGGACTGTGCCCCTGTGGCAGGGCAGCCTCAGGGGCTGTGGGGGTGCTCCCTTCCCCAGGGAGCCAGAACTGTTCTGAGCAGGACTTCCAGGACAAGCTGTGACCCCCAGACCCAAGGGTGCACGCCGTGCACTGAGGGCACTGTCAGCACACCAGAGGCTCTGCTGCAGTGGGAAAGGCAGCTCATGGAGACTGCTGTATTCCAAAACAGACTTCATAGGTGTTTGGCTCCTGTTTTTGTGGGCAAACCTGCTGACCTCAGTGGAAGTGGGCAGGAGCAAAGTCAGGAGGCCCAGAGGAACCACAGATCTGATTTGTGTGTCTTCCTCCTCTTGGCCTTGAGAACTTCCCTGAAGTTCAGGGGAGCTTCTGGGCTCTCTCTAGCCAGCAGTGGATATGAGGAACTTGAGCAAGGTTCTCCTCAGTGGTATTTGAGCTTTGATGTCTCTTTCAGCCTCATATTCCTGAAACCCAACCTGGACAGGCTGGACTTCTTTGACCTGATGTGGATCGTGGGCATCGCAGACTTTGTGCTGAAGTACCTCACCATCGCCCTGAAATGCCTCGTGGTGGCCCTGCCCAAGATCATCCTCGCTGTCAAGTCAAAGGTAGGAGACTCTTCTTGAGGCACAAACCTTTCTCTTTGTTAATCTGATACCTTTACTTCATGTTTGCAGCATGGAATCAGAGAATCATGGAATGGTTTGGGTCGGAAGGAACCTCAAAGCCCACCCAGTGCCACCCCTTGCTGTGGGCAGGGCACCTTCCACTGCCCCAGGCTGCTCCAAGCCCTGTCCAGGGACACTGCCAGGGATGGGACAACCACAGCTGCTCTGGGCACCCAAATATGGATGGAAGCATAAAAACACTAAAATCCGTGGATAAACCTTTGGCAGAAAGTCACCTGGGGGTCGAGGGTTGGTTTTTGAGCCATCACAGACCTGAGCAAGGGTTTGGTACTACCAGCAGTGATTAATGTCCAAAGAGGTGAAGTGAGCATAGCTTGAGGAGGAATCAGTGCTAGCAGCCAGGGAACTGTTTTTCTCATTGACTTTAAGTCTCGTTTTCTGAGCAATCTCTGAAAACTCATTTTTCTGAAGCAGGAACCTCTTCATTTCCTGGGAAGAAATTGCAAGTATTTGTCTCTTTGGCTTCCCACTTGGGTCAAAGAAGTAACTGGGTTAAACTGAAGCTACTGATGTCACAAAAGACAGCACCAGTTCTAATCATGGGAGAAGAAATATTTTAATTAAATGCTTCACATTTAAATGTTCATGAAACCATGTGTAGACTTAGCCTAACTTTTAAAAGTTTCTAAGTACATTCTCTCTCTTAAAACACCTTTTGGTATGAGTTTACTTTTACAGCTCTCTCATGCTGCCTCTTCCTCCACTCAGTAGTGTCCACATTTCAGGGGCAGATGTAGCAATGTGTATTTTTTGCTTTCAGTGAAGAAACCTCCTGGCAGCTGTTGGGATGAAAGGCACTCTGTAGATGCAAGGTGCCAGCATTAATTTCTGAAAATCTCAGGCAGGGCACTTCAGGGGGTATCTAAACTGGGAATAGTTTTGCTTAGAAATGACATGGGTGGCAGGGGACTTGAGCAGTTTGTTCCTGCACAGCAGGGCTATCTGAGATGATTATTAATTTATTTCTGGCAATTGTCCAGCTTTTTTTTTTTTTTCCTTCTTCTATTATTATTATTATATTTTGGGAGATTAATGTGCTGGGTCAGAGCATAATCCAGGCTGGGGAGGGAGGGAGAAGTGATGTGAATAGTCTCCCCAAGATAAATGGCAGTGTTGGAAAAGGTTCACAGCCTTTGCTTGCTTGTCTGAGAGCCTTCCCAAGGACTCATTAATCCTTGTCAGGTGAGAAGAAAGAGAAGGGGTCTTTATTTGCAGCTCCAGTGAGAGGCTGGTAGGATCACATCTGTCAAGGGCCTGTAATGACTCAGAGCACAGATGCTTCATTTTTAATACCTTTTTCTGGAGAGCAATGTGTCTCACTTTTTTGAAGCCCCTTTTTGTCTTAGGATGTTGTGGATGGTCTCGCTGTCCCCTGGCACCTGGGGCTGCTGTCACCCTCCAGCAGGTCTGGGTTTGGTTCTCTCCCCACTCTGCAGCCATTAATCCAGCCAAGGATGAGTCTGGTGTAACAAATTAGGCAAGGTCAGTCTGGGATGGGAGGGCTCCAGGAGAACCACAGGACACCCTGGAAATGGGAATTGGTGATCCCATGGCTGAGCTCCTTCCCTGACTCCTGACCTGCACAGGCCAGCACAGGTGAGGGATTTGAATGGAAGCTTTTGCTCAATTAAAACACTTCTAGTGCAATTTAGGCACATTAACTTTGACCAGAATTTTTATCAAGACTTTTGTCTGAATACTTGCCAGATACAAAGTTATTCTCTTCCTCCCATGTCCTCCAAGTAGTATTTCTGCCTGAAGCCCAGCTTGGAGTTTATTAACTTCTGGGTAGTTGTCACTTAATGGTAACAGGCTGCTGGAGGAATACAAATTTAACTCAGTAGAGCTTGGTTTTTTCAAGAAGGGTATTTATATATAGTGAGAAGTTTTTGTGCCAATTTAACTTCTCAGAACAGCAGCCTCCTGCTCCCCTAATAGAGAGCCTGAAGTGGAGGTTGCTGCACTCTCAGGGCTGGAGTTCAGCACAGAGGTATTTAATCCTGAGCTCCCTTGCAGCCCCCTCGTGCTGGCAGTCAGCAGTAGATCCTAAAAATTGCTGTAAAAAAATTGCCGTGGATGGGATGTGGGGAACTTTAATCATCCTGCACTGACTCTGAGCTGCCTCTTCAGATTTTCCTTATTTTGGACACTTGCAAAAGCTAGTCTGGCTTTTCCTGCTGCTCTTTGGGATCCTGGTCTTCTCTGAATACTGTGTGGTTTTTACTTTTATTTATCAGTCTTTGTATCTCCCCTCACTCTTGTCTGTAGATTGAACACCAACAATTTTTTTAAGTCCTCCCTCAGAGATTGTTAATTCCAGATCTTATTATTCTCTTCTGGATTGTCTTCATTCCCTTCCTGTTTTCTAGACATTTCTCCAGTCTGTCAAGATGAATTTGGAATATAATCCTTCTTTCCAATCGTGTTTACAGTTTAGTCAGCTGTACATTACTCTGTTCCATCAAGATCATCACTGAAAATAGTGAGTAGCACTCAACTCTGCTTACATCAGTTGGATCCCTCTTTTCATTCTGAAGTAAACACATGAAAAATCTGGGTTGGAACACTCAGTTCCCCCCATCCAAAGTACCTGGGTCATTTTTCCTAGTATGGCTCATCACAGGAAGGACAACTTTTGGTGTAAATTTCTGTGATTTGTAGCATCAGTTTATGTTTAAACTGTAAAAAGCAAACTAAAATTGAGGGGCAGAAAAAGTTTGTCTTTGCACAGTGGGCAAAAACCATGCTCATGGGTGCTTGAAGTGTGAAGCATGAGAGCTGCTTTATTCTGAGGATACAACCAGCCAGAGTTCTCCAAGCCTGAGTAACTCAGAAACTCAAGATCTCTGCAAGCAACTCCTCCAAAGAGCGAGGGAAGACTGAAAATTTGACAAAATAATCACAGGTTCCAAACCAACCTGGAAAACAGGCTGGAATGTGGGGAGAGGAAAGCTTGATTTGGAGAGAAAAGCAGGAAAAGGAAGGTAAGCCCAGCATCAGACTGAGCTCAGCCCTCAGGAGTTTCCCGAAGGATCAGAGCTGTGGCTGGAGGTGTCCCTCCCTCCCCTGGGCTGTGACAGGGACACTGAGCTGGGAACAAGTTTCAGTAACAGCTGAGCTCATCATTCCTTTGGAAGGGGGGGCTTGGCTGAAGGTTCTCCATTAAAAAAGGCAAATAAGATCATTTGGTTCAATATAAAATGAATTAAAGTAAATTAAACTGCAGGAGCCATGTGGCCTGCAGAGGCTTCCATTGTTGTGCACACATCAAGGGCAGCTTTTCATTTTCTCTGCTAAGGAATGACAGCTTGAGGGGGGTGGAATTCAAAATCAGGAAATAAATAATAAAAAGACACAGTTGCCAAAGATTGCACTTAGGAAATCCCAGGTGCCTGCAGGCCTCCCGTCCCCTCCTCATGTTGTTGTCAGCAATGTGAGCTGCAGAAGTGAGTGAAACATGGGGGGAGGGAGAAAGAAACTGTTATTCCCAAGTTCTTCCATCTGTGTATCCCTATCCCTGTAGGGGACAAAGATACCAGGGACATTTTGATACCTAAGAAAGGCCCTAAGGAAGAATTTTCTCTGCAGGCTCAATGCAGAGCCAAGTTACAGGGGACTGCATTTCCAGGAGAGTGAAAGTGCAGGAGAACACTGACACTGGCCCCTCACTGCAGCTTTGAAAATACTTGCTTGCTGGTTTTTTTTTTTTCCAGTTGATTGTTTTATTAGTGCTTTTTTATTTTTGAAGTACCATCTCATTAAGCCTGGCCAGAACAAATTTGGCCTGGATGTGGCAGCAATTGCAAATTCTGCACTTGAACTATGGACCAAAAACCTTCTTCAGGTGCACATCATGTTTCCTGCCATAGATGGGTACAGCTCTGCCATAGAACCTGGCACAATAATTTCCATATTCCTTCTGAAGCTGCACCTTTTTTTATCCTAAGTGGGGAAAAAAGGCTCTTGGACCATTTGAGTCATCTAAAAATACAGAAGCAATAAAAACTCACTGGGAGCTAGCTGATAGATGATGTTTAATAAAAAATACCCAGGCAAAGATGTTCCTGGTCTTTGCCTGTGCAATATGGAATTTATTCCTGCTCTTCCCTCACAGTTGAAGGGGTGTTCCCAGGCAGGTGACAGCCCATCCTCTCATTCCATTCTGCTCTCTGACCTTGGATCCTCTTTGGGGGAGCTCACTCACAAGCAGATTCACTCTTCATGGGCAGCAGTGTGAGCTTGGATCCTCCTGAGCCACAGGAACTCTGGGATGTTCTGCAGGGACTTTTCCCTGTGCAGCTGGGACTGATGTGCTGTCCCAGAGTCAGAAGTGTGGGATTTATTATTTACAAAATTAAAAAGCTAGCTGAAGCATAGGAGCAGGTATTGAGGAGTGGGGACTCCTCTGTCCCCCTCCCTAAGCTTGCTGTGCAAATCACTGCTGCTGAACTTTTTAAGAATCATTGCTCCTCAGTGCTTTCCTAGTTTAACTTTCCAGTTTAAGATACGAAAGATGGGATTTTCAGGAGTGTTGTGCACTAACTAAAATTCTCATTTTCCCCTCTAGTCCCAGGATTTTCACCAGCATCCTCCATGCCACAATGCTGTTTACTGTGTAAATCTGGGAATTTTCTCTGTTTTACTGCTCCTACCCAACACTTGATCTATTGGCACCATGACCTGGAATCTCAGCAGAGCCAGTTCTCCTCTGATCCAAATTGCCAGCAGGTCTCCAGAGCTTTTTTGAGCCTCTCCCTGTTTCAGAATATGCCCTAATGCTGCTGGCAGCAGAACAAGTGAGACTTGGAGCTTCCCTCGAGTGCTAATCACACCTTGCAGTTGCCTCATTGCAACTTCTCTCACTTCTCTTGCATCCCCGCCCTGATTCCGCTGTGTCAATCCTTGCTGTGCCTCTCTGCTCCTTGTGGGGAGGCACACCTGCACCGAGGCAGAGCCTTATGGCAAAAGAGACTGCACAGTGAGGCTCTGGGGCATTGCATTGCCTCTGCTGCTGCAACCTGCCCCCTTTGCTGTGCCTAGCTTGGGATTCAATTTTTAATTATACTGTTCCATGTTATTTTTCTGTGAGACTTCTCCCCTCCATCACCACGCCCCAAGGATGAAGGAGAGGGATTGAAAATAGCTGGAAAGTTCACAGGAAACAAAGAGGCTGCTGGAAGAGCATTCTACAAGTTCAAGTTGAGTGCTACACTGGAGAATTAAATCCTGTCCTTTACTTAGCCAAATAATTCCTGTGTGAGCCCAGAGAAGTCAGGTAGAGCTGCAAACTGAAGTCTGTGGTTCAGCTTTTAATGGTAATGTGATCTGTAAAATGAAGTGCTTTATAAAAATTCTAATCCCAACACCTCAGATTGGACACCAAAACAACCTTACCTTGACCTTTGTCTTTCTGTGTCTCAGGTTCTCATTTAGAAAATACAAAGAAAAGCTGTCCCTGAGGTCAGCCAGCAGCATGAAAATTAAGGGGGTTTTAAAAGTGTTTTCTGTAGTGCTGGTGTCGTAAAGGGACTGAAGAAATTCTAGGAATGTGCTCCTCTGAGCAGAGCTCAAATGGCAGGAAAGGATCAGATGCAGATCTGCCATCAAGGAGTGAGGATGTAACAAAATACCAAGAAGTTCCATGCTCAGTGTGCACAGTCAATGCAGTACAGACTGAAGTACTGCACACACAGAAGGGAAAGTGCAGTTGTATGAAAATGCTGAATTCCCCTCTTGCAAAATAAGTGCTTGGTTTGAGGTATAAAAATGGTCTTCCTGTGTGGTGAAGGAGGTTCAGAAAAAGGGGGGGACTGCACACAAGTCACTGCCTTGGTTTTTTAACTGAGCACTGAAAAAAAGGAATCAAAATTTCACCATGTGGTATCTGAGGCTCATCAGCAGAGCTGCTAAAATTAGATCCCAGCACAGCCCTTCCCCACGTGTGCTAATGAAGTGTTTGATACCAGCAGCAGCAGCTCCCACAGAGCTCCCTCAGAGGAAGCAGGGCCAGCACTGCCCTTCTCACTTCTTAGCCAGGCTTTACCCTAGAGGAGAGCAGAGCCTTCCTCCTGTTCTCTACCCCCACCCTCATTAGGAGCCCTAATTCCAGGTAATAATTCCTATTTAACCTCTGCAGTTCAGCTGGCTCCTGCATGGTTCAGTCCTGCACTGGGGCTGGCTCACAGGCTCACCAGAAAGATTCTGCTGATCTTAGAGAGCGGTTCAATCCCTTTACAGTGCATTCCAGAGAAAATTCCCAGATTTACACAGATTTTTCTGACATAGGAAAAGTCACCTGACAGAGACAGGCCTTGCCTTATTTCAGGCTGTGGTGCCAAGTCAGATGCACAGGAGAAATAATTATGTTTGTGCTTCATATAACACACAGGTCTAATCTTGGAAACAAAAAAATCTGATATATTTTAGCTGAATTTTTCAGACAAAATACAGCTCGAGACAAAGATTTGACATTGAAAAATGTAACCTAGATAGCCAAGAGATAACAGAGCTGAGAAGTGGCAGACAGGTGTGTTGAGTGTGCTTCCCACTGATGGGTGCTGTCTGCAGTAAGTTGCTGCTATCAGGAATCTACATTTTGCTGCTGAAATTGTAGGGAATAATCCTCGTTTTCAAGCTTCTGGCTCAGAAGGAGGGCCTCACTTCTGCAGCAGCCCTTTGTAGAATTATTTCTGATTATCTGGCACTTTTCCTAGTTTATAAAAGGGGGATGCTGTGGTGCACTGAGATGCCTGACAAGACTTAGAACTTTCTAGTTCTGTTCAAGTGATGCTCAGCTCTCCTTGTATTGCTCCCTCCCTCCTGGAATCACTCTAAACTTACCAACATTTAATGGTCAGGTGGGTGCTGCTGTTGAGGGGCTGCATGGAGGGATACATCCCTTAACTTCACTCTTGGGAAGCTCTGACCAAGTTTCTAGCTGCTAAAAAATCCTGGTGCCCTGGAGTTACCCCTGAAAAGTGAAGATTTGCCTTAGATAAGGGAATCGTGAAAGCTCTGGGGAGGGTGGAGGGGCTGTGGTTGGATACTGTGGTTTGTCACTTGCTGCCACTGCCACCCTCGCTGGGGCTGCCCGGCCCCACCTTTGCTCACACCTTGCTGTGTTTCAGTGCCTCAGAGGTTGGAGCAGGGCTCCGGCCGGGAATGCCCGGGCTGCTGGGTGCAGCGGCTCTGTCTGATGCAATGGGCCAGCAAGCAGTGACCTGTCCCAGCCCGGCTGCCATCAGGGATGGTGGGTGGGAGGGACGAGCTGCAGGAAGCAAAGTTTGCCTCCTTTATCTTGCTGGGAGCTTTCATCAGAGCCGTGTGGAGGGACACGGTGACGGCTTTGTCATTTCTGCCACAGGAGCGCCCAAAATAAACGATGATTGCATCTCAGCACCAGGCTGGAGAGAGGCCTCTGTGCTAATTTAATCAATTGCCGGCGTTTTCTGCTGCTGCTCCGCGTTTGCTCTGCGAAGCCACCCGGGAGCGGTGCGGGGATGGGGATGGGGATGGGGAGGGGAGGGAAGCAGCCGGGTCCGATAGCAGCCGCTGGTGTGACCTCACTCTCGTCCCGGGGGACATGAGATCATGAGCGTGCCAGAGCTCGGGGAAGGATTGGATTTGTCGGGAGCAGCAGGATGGCCTGCGAGTGATCTCATCGCAGCCCCCGGGGAAGGGCGCTGGCTGCTGCCAGCCCGGCTGCCAGGACTCAATCCCCATCCCCACCTCAGCAATTAGTGATTGGCCTGCGATGACATCACTGATGACAGAGCTAACTGGGACAACACAGCAAAATTCCAGGGGAATTTCCCCTTCTCCAGGAGCTTAGCAAATAAAAGGATTTTGACAGGACAAACCCAAATCTTTCAGGCCGGATAATGTCATTGCAGATTAAGAATCGTTCTGGGCTGGGCTTGGCCCCAGCTGTCCCTGTAAACGGTGTGGGACAGAACAAACTGGGGGTTTAGACACTTAGATTAGACACTTATTCAGGCCTTGGTGAGGTTGACAAAGGATGTTGCCCATTCTTTGAGTCTCTTTTGAGAGAGAAGCATTTCAACACTTCCCCCTCCCCACCTTGATGTCTTCAGGAAGGTTTGGTCTCTTTGAGCTTTAAATGCCCTGAGGGTTTCATTTTCAGCACCAGTCTTTTTATCTGTGCACTGCCCAAGACACACCTGAGGGGAAGGGTGCTGTCAAACATAATTAATTTGATTCTTTGGGGTTACATGAAAAGTTCTCAGGAAGACTGGGGTCACTTTACATGGAATCCCTGTACTTTCAGAAGGGGTGTAAGGCCAAAGAGATCTAACTTGCTTTCCTTTTCTCACTAATAATAATATCTACAATTTACATCATATTAATCCCATATTAACCTTCGCTTTTCTGCAGCATTGTCCAGATACACAATTTATTGCCTATCCATAACCTGCTGTAAAGTTCAAAATTCCAAAAGGCAGCATAGCTGGGTGAGTGACAGAGCCCTGTGCAGGAATGAGGGGATATTTATCCTTTCTAGCACAGAGTTCAGGGGCTGCAGTGGTCTCTGCACCGTTTAACAGCGCAGTGATCAGTGAACACCAGCCCTGCACAAATGAAATGTTCTTCTTTTGACTTCCTGATAATAATCATGTCTCACTTGCCTGGTTGTCTTGCAGGGAAAGTTTTATCTGATTATTGAGGAGCTGAGCCAGCTGTTCCGCTCGCTGGTCCCCATCCAGCTGTGGTACAAATACATCATGGGAGATGATCCCTCCAGCAGCTACTTCCTGGGTGGGATCCTGATCATCATGTACAGCCTCTGCAAGGTGAGCACCACCCTGGCAGCTGTGGCAGGAGCAGCGACAGGAGCAGCACAAAGGGACAAAAGCACCTTTTGGTTGTGGCTGTGCCTGCCCAGGAAACTGCAGCCTTGCTTCAGCTGCCAGAGGCATTTTGCTCCCCAGCATGTGGGCATTGCAGGGCTGGGGGAGGATCTGAGGCTGCTCCCAGTGTTGCATCAGACTCATGAAGTCATTGCTGCTCTGTTAATCCCTCTCTGCAGAGGCTGCAGGAGAAGGGGAGCTGGTCCTGGGGGAGCAGTGCTGGCTGGCTCCACACCTCCAGATGTCACACAAAGGCAGGCTGCACACACTCACATGGTTGTCTCAAGCTTTCCTCTGCCACTCACAGCTCTGAGTGCAGCAGGGAGAGAAAGCAGCTTCCAAGTCCTGCCTGGATAAAACAGGTCCCACTCTAGGTGTTGGTCTGGCTGATGGAAACAATGGACAGGAGTCATTCATGTTTCCTCAAAAGTAAGAGCACAAAGTTGGTGCCAGTGTAGATGAGTAGATGTGACTTAGTCAGAAGAGTCCCAGGTCTAGAAATAATTGTAATTCTAATGCTGTGTGTTAAACCCTGCCCAGGGGTAGAGCTGTAGCTGAAGCAAACTGTGATTACCCAGATGTTCACCCTCTGAGAAGGGCCAGGCTTGCCCCATCCCAGATCCCTGCCTGTGCCTGTGCCTCTGCAGGAGCTGACTGAAAAATGAAGAATAGAGAATATATCCAAGCTGGAAACAGCTGAATTATAGTGTAGCTCTGTACTGTGTAGGAACAGGGTCATGCAACCCCCTTCCTGTCTTGGGAGCAAATTAGGCAGGGGAGGTCATGGGCAGAGAGGTGAAGTGGTCACAGCAGGCCTGAGACCAAGGCAGGAGCAGAGCAAACAGTGCCAGGACAGGAGCACAGCTCCCTGCACCCCCTGCAGCCCCAGCTCTCCCTGCTCCTCTCTCTGTGGATTGTTGTCCCTTTCAGAGGTGTCACTGCCTGGCCCACTGCAGTGTCCACCCTTCCCTGCCCCTCTGGCTTGGCAGCTCAGGTGTACAAGAGCAGATTCCAAGTGACCTTTCTGGTTCCCTGCTGGCAAAAGTAGCTGGGAACATCTGCACAGCTGGATGTTGTGGAAACAACACCTGGAAAAGGGATGCAAGTTCCACCTGCCGTTTCTTGTACCTGGAGAAGCCCCAGAGCGGGAAGATGCTGGTGGGGAATTCTGCTCCTTGGAGCAAGAGGAGCCAAGCTCAAAACCAGAGCTGGAAGGAAAGGCCTCCCCAGCCAGGGTCAGCCAGGGTCCAACAGCTGCAGGGCAGAGCCACAGCAACGAGGCAGGCTCAGGGTGAGGATGAGGAGTCACCCCCAGGGCTGGGGTGTCCAGAGCAGGGAGATCTGGAGCAGGGCACAGCTGAACTGGACAGCAGCAGCTTCAGAGCACAGCTCAGCCATGAGCTGAGACCTCCAGGGCTGAGCTGAACTCAGGGACAGGGGCTGTGGGAGGAGAGCCCAGGTGAGGCTCCTCAGGGCCTGGCACAGGTGGGAGCAGCTCCTTAGGGGCTAACTTGCTGTTCCTGTCCTGTGAAGCCTTCATAGGGAGAGTTGGGGTGATCGAGACTGGAAAAGCAGCTTCATTTTGGGAGGTTTGTGTCCAGGTCAGGGTTAGCCCTGTGCACACCAGGACGTTGCTTGGCAGGGAAGGGGAAGGGGGAGCTCCTCTCCCAGTGCAGGGCATGGAGGCCTGGCTGTGCCCATCCCATTTCCAGTCAGGAAATGGGAATGCAGGTCCAGCTCCTTGCCTGAGACACTGAAAATATCCCCAAAGGAGCCCACATTAGCAAAGCCACAAACCACATTAGAAAAACCACAGAAGCCAATTTGGCACTGAGAGCTCCTGTGCTCCTGGCAGAATTCCAGGGCTCGGCTGGGGCTGTGTCCCCTTCCCCTGCACAGGGGGCAGGGGCACCTCCAGGAGGTTGCTGGGAGCTGCTGGGAGCTGTGGTGCTGCCTCTGGACTGTGTAGCCATGAGCCTCTGGTTTTGGTGGAGAAATCCCAGGTGTTCCCAAGCAGAGCACCCAGGCTGTATTTTTGCCCTGTCCCTGTGTGTGACCCAGTTGTGAAATGATGGCAAAAAAGGGTGAGGAATGGATGTTGGCTGTCTGAAACACGGAGCTCTTGGGGCTGCAGGGAGCTCCAGAGGGAAAGAAATGAGGGGAGAATATGGGCTGGGAGAGAGGAGACATTGGAGCAAAGGCATTGGAGTCATGCTGTAAGCAAGGCAGCCAGGAAAAGCTGGGAATTGCACTGCAGAAGGGCTGATCCCCATGCTTGGAGGAGATGGAAGGTCTGAGGCAGTGGGCAGCCTCAAGTGGTGGCTGCTGAGTGGAAGCATTCCTGGAAGGAGCCTGGGAGCCCTGCCTGTGCTGACTGGAAGCATTATTGGTGCCTTCATTTGCTTCCACATCCATTGCAGGATGAGCTCATTGGCATTCCCTGCAGTGAGCCCACTCAATCACACTCACCAAAACATAAACAACAGAGAGCCAGCTCCACTCTGTGCCTTTGCAGTGCTGCTCCAGCTCTGCAGCTGCAGCATCACAGCCTCCCCTGCCCTCAGGTGACAGCCAAAACTCCTGCTGTGCCACCAGCCCCAGCTGATGCAGGCCTGGTCCTTGCACTGCTACTTTTTCACATCTTGTTTGGTTCAGTGTCTTTCCCTGTGCTCTGCCAGCAGATAGAGAAGATGAACACAATGGACTGGATTAGGTTTTCAAGCTATTTTCTTTTTTTTTCCTTTCCCCTTTCCCCTCTCCCCTTTCCCCTTTCCCTTCCCTTCCCTTTGGGAATGGGTTCATTTTAGCCCCACTTAGTGGGTGGACAATTGCACAGCCTGGTGCCAGCCCCTCTCTGTGTCCTGTGAAGTCCCCAGTTTGCAGTCAGCTGCTCCCAGAGCTTTTCTGGCCACCCTTCCCCACTGTCAATTCCCATTTATTACATATTTCATGATCACCATGAAATCTTTTTTGGCACCATTGTTACTTTCCCCTTCTGAGCATCCATTTGGAGAATGTTTGCCGAGTTTCTGGACTCACACACACACATAGAGGTTTTGTGAAAATTATCTAAAATGGGAATTTTTTTTGCAGTCTTTTGACATCTGTGGCCGTGTGGGAAGTGTCAGGAAGGCGCTGAAGGCCCTTTGCACGCCCCAGGTAAGGAGTTAAACACAGAGGAGCAGTCTCAGAGGTGCAGCCTTGTTCCTGCTGAATGATGAGATTGAAAAGTGCTCCCTGCATGAGAACCACATAAAACAATGTTATCCCATGGCTGGACAGGCTGGGGGCTCCTGTCAGGGGTGTCAGGGACCTTTTGTGACATCTGCCCTGCCCCAGCTGTGGTGATTGTTCCTGTTCTGTCTGATTGGGAGCTCTGTGTAATGTGGATTAATCCAACTGCAAGGAGCTGACAAAACTTTGTAGTGCAGGGTGTGGGAAGGACTTTGTGGTGCCTGATGTGCAGTGACATTGAAAGAGACCCTGCAGTGCACAGGAGTTATCCCAGGCACTGCATTCCACAGGGCTGCTATTTAGATCTGCTGCAGTGACTTACATTTGAAAAGGGTAAAATCAAAGACTGTAGAGGAAAAGAACCTCATCAAAGTTTGTTAGAGCTTATCTTGCTTATTCCCTGGGCTTGGGCTGGTCATTTTCCCCCAGCAGGTTTCTGTTTCCCTGAAATCTGTTGTAGTGAGAGAAGCAACATTTACCTTCCCTTGTGTATCTAAAGAGAAAGTGGGCAGCCTGTGGGTGCTGCTGCTGTTCTCTTTCTTCTATTGTCATAATAATAACAACAACAACAACAACAACAACAACAACAATAATAATAATAATAATAATAATAATAATAATAATAATAATAATAA